>JBCNJP010011278.1:0-17409 GCA_039602395.1 Deinandra increscens subsp. villosa
GGGCATGACTGGTGGCGCGAGCTTGTCCGCCGGAACCACCACTAGGATAGCAATACGATGAGTCCAGACATAATACGTATTGCTCACCAAGAATGCTGAAGAATCTGCTGCTAAGATTGAAGCATATCAAGTTGATATGGAAAAATTGTTGGATGAGAAGCGGGAGTTGGTTCGTGTAAATAAAGTTCAGGCAGCAAATTTAGAGATTCAAAAGCGTAATGAAGATAAATTGAAGAAGGAATTATTTGAAGGACTTAGATAATCTTCGCCTGCAAAAATTTGAAACTCACAAGGTTGCAAAGCGATTGATTGCTAAAGAAAAGGAATTTGCGGAGGCTCAACAACAAGTTTCTGATCTTAAAATTCAAGTTCTGGATGCTAATCGATTGCTTAACAATGTTTCAAATTCTCAAGTTTTCACAAGCTTCTTAGCTAATGATGCTAATGTTGAGAAAAAATTTTATAAGGCTGCATCACCCCCTGCTCATATTAAAGAAGCTTTCAAAGATGTGAAGGAACAAGTTGACGAATTTGATTATTCAAAGGTTTCATCATCTACTGTTGAGGATGCGAAAGTTGTGACGAAAAAGAAGAACAGGAAGAATAAGAAAAAGAAGGAAAAGAAATCTGAAGTTTCTCCTGCTCCAAAATTTGTATCTGGTTCATCTTCTGCTGATAATGAGAAGTCGGCTACTTCTAGTGACAAGATTCAATCTCAACCTGAGTTTGATGAAAAGATCTTTTATGATCAAAAGAATGTAACTGAAGTGAAAGCTGAATTTTCCCAATTAGCGAAGAATGGACATTGTTCATCTGAGGAGAAGATTTCTGGAAAGCATGTAGGTTTGGGTTTTCACGGGATGAAAGATAAAGCTGAGAAGGCTCCAGAATCATCATCTCAAAATTTGAAGAAATTGAAGCTGAAACAAGTGAAGAAGGATGTTTTTAAAGCTGACAAAGTTCAATCTGAGAGAGCAATACGCTGGCACAGAAACACACACACACACACACACACAAATCCATACACACACACACCAAACAAAATCACTACACACACACACACACACACACACACACAAAAAAAAAAAAAAAAAATGTATTGCTTAACTGAAACAACGACTATACATTTGAATACATCTGATCGAATCAGATGTAACATCTATTTAAAGTTTTTTTTCAAAAAACAAACAGGGCCTAACACTAAAAAAATAAGATATCCAAAGGTAACGGTGTAAAACTAAAAGTAAAATTAATGAAACACTAAAAAACAATTTAAAATGAATAAAAAAACCGTGATACAAAAAAATAAAGATAATAAAGACTATCATGCAAAGTAAACAAATTTAAACACCAAAAAGAAACAATGTAAAATTGAGTTAAAACGAAGAAAACACACAAAGAATAATATTAACAATAAGAGTATGCGGTATGAGAGCAAATTAAGGGCGCTATGCCTAGGTGGCAAAGCACCACGCCGCCAAAAACCATTCCTCATATTCGCCAAGCTTTGTGCGCCAACTTCTTCACGCACAAGCTTTGTTCGCCAAACCCACCGGCCACAATCCAACAGTTTTAAAAAGTCATCCTCTCACATCTTGACACCTCAACATTTTATATAATATATTATATATAAACATTTATTAAATATTGACACCACACCACACCACACCACATTGAGTATACCTCATTTATGTTATGTGGTGTTAAAATTCAGTCATTGATAATGTGACACCTTTTAACATATAACACCACATGAATCAATATGGAAGGACGTTGTACTTTGTTTATAAGTAAATAAATTAATTATATTTTAAGGTCCTACAATTTTATTTTTTTGGACAGCAATTCATTAAGAAAAAACCAACCACTAAAGTAGCTAGAGGCGGCCATAAAGTGGCATTACAATGAAAAGGAATACCAAGTATTCCAAACTGGCATTACAACGAAAAAGAATATCAAGTATTCCAATCAACCGAACAAGACTTACATTAAAATCTAAACCATAAAAAACTCCAAACATTTAATTTTAAATTAAGAGGAGATATATTAAGGTCCTACAAATTATGAGGAGATATATTACAAATTGTTACACATAGATATTTGTGCATGGAAGAATCATACGTACACAAGTGTAGTTTTTTTTTTCATTGAATTTGGATTTTGACCCGGCCTAGTTCTCAATCCAACTTATATATTATAATGATATATGATGTATTCAGGGGCGGACCCTTATTAGGCCCAGGGGTCCCTGTGAACCCCCTCAACCTCGTACGCAAAGTGAAAAATTATGTGAATGGTTTTTAATAAAAAAAAGTTTGTGAATAGGAGTTAATAAATACTTAGTGTGAAAAAGAAACAAAGCAACCAACTAGCCTAGTGGTAATAACCCTTGTTGGATTTTGAAGGGTGCAAGTTCAAATCTTGTCATCAACATTTTTTTTCCCAAACTTTCTTTATTAATTTTAATGCTATAAATGAGAAGAGTAAATGAGGGTATTTTATTTTCCACATCTTTTTTATTTACTTTCAATATAGACCCAATCTTTTTAAATACATTAATTCTAAACCCCTTTTATAATGATATATTACAATATATAAAACTATAGACTTTTTTTAATATTATTTTCTCTTCTCTTCATTTCTAGCCATTTACTATTATTTTTTTTTAGTATTATATCGTTGTCAATGTTACGTTATAGATTTTTTTTATCAAATCATGTAGAGTTTTATTTAATCATTTATTTTTTCTTTACTCGCAATGTCGTGTCGCAACGCGCGCCTGCATTAAAAACTATTTAATAAATAATAGACCAAATTTCTTTATGTACGTTTATAAGAAAAACTGAAACATCTAAAATTAGTGACTCCGTAAAAAAAATTGTGGACCCCCTAATTTTTTTTTCAGTTCCGCCCCTGGATGTATTAGTAATGTACGGAAATAATTATTTTGAAAATTGTAAACGAAAGATATATTCAAAAGTAGTTTAATCTATAAAATAATATAAAATTTCTAACTACACGATTGGCATTTTAAATCTGTGTTAATTCGTTCATACACGAATGGATTTTTTTTTTTAACGGCCAACGAATAAAATAAACCCAGGTACTTCGTACGGGTGACCCAATGGCTAAAGGCCACCGCCAGCTGGCCCAACCCAGCCGTACGGAGCCGGATTAATAAAATAACATATACTTTAAGAGAAAAAAAGAATATTTAAAATGTAAGAAATTATATAATATCTTTTTTTTTTTTGAACAGCGAACTATTATTAGAAAAGAGGCCAAAGCGAGAAGCTAAGGCAAATTACAACCAAAACGATTTTGAAGTCTCACATCAAGTACAAACCATACAATGTGAATCTATCCCACTCAATTTCAGAAATTTTTGCCTTGTATTTTAACCACATAAAGGCATCCAGTTTAGTTTCTTCGAGTATTTTACTTGGGGGCGAGTTCCGGTCTTCGTACTCCTTGGCGTTTCGGTTTTTCCACATGTTCCAAAGGCCGGCAGTAGTGATCAGGAGCAAATAGTTATTTACCTTCAGCGACTGCCCTATCGACCTTGACCAGATAACTAGATCTTCTACCGAATTTGAAGTTTGAAATGGAAGTTTGCACCAATTGCCGATTAATTCCCACAGTTTTGCGGCCCTTTCACAGTGTAACAATGCATGAGGTACCGATTCATCACTTGAATGACACCATGAACAATGTGGATATTGAATGGAAATACCTCTTTTGATGAGTTCATGTTTCACCGGCAGTCGCTGGAGTACCGCTTTCCATGTAAATATATTGGTTTTCCTTGGAGTCCATTTGAGCCAACAATGCTTGTAGTTATAGTTAATCGAGTATCCCTCAATCTGTTTCCGTACCGAGGCCGTAGAGAACTCAAGGTTGCTGTTTGCCAGCCATTGCCATCTATCCTGGCCACCATTACAATTCTGTCTTGCAATTCGTGCGGCTAACTGATCTGCCAGAGATGATTCAGGTAGTGATAGGGTGTTCTTGGTCCATTCCCACGACGGTTGTCTGGCTCCATTTATCAGCTGTGTTCTTTGTTCCACAGTGCAGGACTTATGTTTTTCAATTTTGTATAGGGCCGGGTATTGATCACTTAAGTTCCCCGTCGACAGCCAAGGGTCATGCCAGAAGCTGACCGTCGACCCAGTACCGACCTCCGCCTTGAGATTGTCCATAAACTCACACCCCAGTTCGGACAGATTTGTGATTGTATTCACTATGGGCTTCCAATAACCGGCCATAGTCTTTCGAAGAGGTAGGAAACCATGTTTTCTTGAGGATGTATGAATTGAGCTTATTACTCTGCACCATAAGTCCGAGCTGTTTTGTTTGAATTTCCAGCCCCACTTCGACAGGAGAGCAGCGTTTGCTGCCTTGAAACTTCCGATCCCAAGGCCTCCACATTGCTTTGGGGCAAGGATTCTTTCCCAAGCTATCCACGCTGATTTCCGGATTTCACTTGTGCAGCCCCAAAAGAAATCTCTCCTAATTGATTCTAGATGTTTGATCACAGCAGAGGGGGCCTTAAAGAGAGAAAGATAGTATAGAGGAAGGCTGCCTAGGACTGATTTTAGAAGTGTTTCTTTGCCCCCTTGGGAAAGTTTTATGGACTTCCAACGATTAAGTCTTGATTTTACCTTTGCTATTACCGGATCCCAACTCTTTATCAATCCCATGTTTGCTCCAACCGGAATTCCCAAATACGTGAATGGCAACTTATCTACCTGGCATTTCAGGATACCCGCAAGCTGCTCAATCAAGTTCTGTTCAAGTCCAATTCCGAACAGCTTGCTCTTATCGAAATTAATCTTCAGTCCAGAGGCAAGGTGGAAGCACCTTAGGAGTCGGCTAAGATTGAGCACATTTTGATCCGAGCCCTCGCCAATAAACACTGCATCGTCGGCATATAATAAGTGTGATACAACTGGGCCATTGTTTGGAAGTGTTATTCCTGCAAAAGATCCGTCAGAAACTGATTTTTGAGTCGCTACATGTAAGGCCTCCATACCTAAGATGAATAGAAAGGGAGATAGCGGATCTCCCTGTCTAACCCCTCGATGATGCTGAAACTCAGGAGTTGGAGATCCATTTACAAGTACTGATGATCTCGATGTGGACAGGCATTCTCTCATCCAAGCTCGCCACTTGGCTGGGAAGTTCATTTGAGTTAGTACCGACTCTAGGAAATCCCAATTGATGCTGTCAAAGGCCTTCTCGAAGTCTACTTTGAATACAAAAGCACTCTTTTTCCTGTTTTTTAGCCAGGCCACTGTTTCGTTTAGAATAAGTGCACCGTCAAGTATCGATCTCCCTTCGATGTATGCAGTTTGCGTTTCACTCACCACTGACTTTATTACTTGTTTCAATCTGTTTGCTAGAACCTTAGTTAGTGTTTTGTTTAAACACCCAACTAGGCTAATGGGCCTATATTGCGACAGGTGAAGAGGGTTATCCTTTTTTGGTATTAAGGCAATGAAGGAAGCATTACACCCTTTACTAATCTGCCCAGATTGGTGAAATTCATTTAGGGCCTCGCACATACTTGGTCCAATCATATCCCAATGTACTTTCAGGAATTTTGAGTTGAAGCCATCTGGGCCAGGAGACTTGTTTATATCACAGTCCCATACCGAGTCCTTGATCTCTTCAGGGGTGAATGGTCTAATCAACCAATCCGCTTCTAGTGGTGTAATCTGTTTGAAGTCTTCGGACCTGAAAGCAGGCCTTTGCCCCATAGGTTCCCTGTATTTTGCTTCGAAGAACTTGAAAATGGACTCTTTGATTTGTATCGGATCCGCCACCCACGTGCCATCAATACTTAGCCCATTGAAGCTATTCTTCGATTTCCTGCTGTTAATGTGTCCATGAAAGTATTTTGTGTTCTCATCACCTTCAATTGCCCAGTTGACCTTTGCTTTCTGCTGTAAATCCTTTGCTCTTCGCTCTTGGAGTTCTTTAAGTTCTTTCATGTTTTTTAATCTGACAGCCTTTTCATCATCCGTGAGACCAATGATTTCAGCCTTTAATTCTAGGCCGTCAATTGTATCTTTCATAACCTTCTCATCATGCTCTTGTTGCTTTCTGCTCTCAATACTCCACTTTTTCAATGCCTGTTTCACATTCTTCAATTTGAGGGCCAGTTTTCGATCGCCTTTCAATTGTTGCAAGTTTTCCACTTCCTTGTTCCATGCTACCTTGACTATCTCGTTGTAACCTGCAATTCTCGTCCATGAATTGTAAAACCTAAAGGGTGTTGGCCCGAAGTCCAGCCTGTTTGTGTTTAACAGGAGGGGGCAATGGTCCGAGAGTTCCCTCGGTAGTGCAATGAGGGATGAATCAGGGCATTGCACCATAAAGTCTGAATTAACCAACACCCTATCGATTTTACTAAACTTTTCCCCTTGCATGTAAGTGAATTCCCTCCCACCCATCCTATATTCTTTTAACCCAAAACGACAAATGAAATTGTTGAAATTTGCAGCATCATTAATGGAAAATTCAGAATTAAATCTCTCAAAAGGAAATCTGACCTCATTAAAATCTCCGAGCAGCAGGGCAGGGACTTCCGGATAACAGTCCAGCAAGCGTCCCAGTTCAGACCACAGGTATATGTTGGATGGGGTGTCATGGGGGCCATATATGTTAAAAATGAGGATGGGCTTTTGGGTGATTGAGAGGGTGCCTGTGGTTAGCAGGAAGTTTCGATGTTGGAATACGTCTGATTTGTGGAAGAATGTTGGATCCCAGATACTTAGGATACCGCCGGACCGACCTGTTGCATCTACACAATCGAATTCGCATTCGTTGTTTCCCCAAATGCTAGTGACCGGGATGTTTGTAGATTGACTTAGCTGAGTCTCTTGAATAGCTATAAATCTTGCTCTATGATGGAATTTGAGATTCCGGATCCAATTTCTTTTTGCGGATCCAATGCCCCTGGAATTTACAGTTAAGAACGCCATAAGGAAATTAAAACAGCAGGAGGTTCTGGTGACGTTGATGGGTCTCTATCTAATCCCCTTACCGGAGATCAGATCCATGACATCCCTGTCATGGCCGGTCATTTTAAAACCGAGTTTTTCTCCGACCTCAATGGTTCTCGCAGTTTCTTGAGCGACGGATCCGGTTGTTAGGAGCCTTTGATGCAACAATTTCTTCTTTTCTTTCCAGGATTTCCTCTGCTCCTGTTTCTTTTTTATCAAATTCCCAAGGGACAAAGGACACAGGGAGTTACTTAGCCTGGTTGGTTGGGAGAACGCTTTACGAGGTTGGGGTTTGGGAAAGCGGGGTTTGGGAGTTGGAGGAGGGTCGGTACGACTGCAATTGGAGGTTGAAGAGGAGGATTCTTTGGCTGAGCAATTGAGGTCGATTGACGGGTTGGGATGGTGAGGGTATGGGGGCTGGGGTTGCAGATCATTTTCACTTTGGGGGGGGGGGGGTTGTTCTCCGATCTTGGGGTTCTCAGGCAATGTGGAAGAGTGGACAAGGGATGTGTCTAGGAGAGTGGGACATGATTTGGGCCGATTTTGTGAGGGTGAGGCAAGGGATAAGGTTGGGCTGGGGTTGAGTGATGGGCCGATTGGGCTGTGTAATGGGGGAGGGATTATGGGGTTGTTTAACCGAGATTGGGCCAGGGCAGGAGATTGGGTATTTTTGGGGCTGGTATCACTTTCCGACAGATTGTCCCTTTCTAGATTATTCCTTAACGTTGTTTCTGACACGTGGGACGGTGAGTCAGGGTTGTTGGTTGGGAATGTCGAGGGGGGCGCCGCTTTTGGGGAGACGGGAGGTTCCTGCAGATTGGGGGACGTTTCAATATTCTTTTCCATCACCGATGTATCCGACTTTTCAAATTCCGGTGATTTTTGCCTGATCTTCGCCGGAATTTCCAAGGATGCCGGAGTTAGAATTCCTTTCCCGGAGGTTGTTTCTGGGGGACTGTGAAGGTAATGCTCATCCAGTTGCTCGTCATCAAACAGTTGGTCTGAAAAGACTGAACTTACTTCATTTCCATTTTCATCGTCACTTTCACATTCCGATGAGGATGGGGGGCTGAATTTTGGTGGTGACCAATGTTCGCTGCTTTCACAGATCCAAATTTTGTAGCTTTTATTGTCCCAGATAATAGTTGCTTCTTCTTCAATTCTTTGGATGTTTGACGTGGAAACGAAGCACGATCCCACTGTTACATCGAATAGTTCCCATCCGAAATCCGTTGCTTTGACGACAGCACCAAATCTTCTTCCTATTAGGGCATAAGTGCTTTCATCTCTGAGATGAAATGGAACCCCCCGTATCGTGAGGAGAGCTATTCTGTTTCTGTCAATTTCTTGTCCTTCCCATGTCTTTAGTCGAGTAAAAACTTTGCTCCAGGTGTTTTTGTGGTCTTTTAGGAATGTATTTGCTTCTATGGAGGACCCGAATCTTAATACTAATGAGAAGCCGCCAATGTAATGAGTTGTGAAGTTGTGATACCCTTCTATGTTTAGTATTTGCTCAGCTTTACAGACGCTGCTTACATCCGGGCATTCTCCTATGAGCGCTTGACGGTGGCCAGACTTAGGCTCTAATGGGGGTTTGACAGGGATTTGAATAGTGTTCTGGTTGTTCGGTTCCGGGATGCCGGTGACTGCATTCCTGAAGGAGCTTCGGAATTGCATGTGGATTGGGTTTTGCCTTGAGAGACTTTGATGTGGGAGGGGGGGGTTGTTTGGGTTCAGTGGGTTTAGGGTGTGGGTTCCAGGCCTTAGGGTAAGTGTTGTGCTGGTGATGATGATGATGAGGGGGAGGGGGGTGGTTGATTGCATACTTGAGGTTATTCTTTCTCACTTTTGGGGGTAAAGCTTTCACAGTTATGTGTTTGGTTTCACCGAGCTGGATTTTGTTTATCTTGTCTATCATAACAGCGTGGTTTTTGACTCCTGCAAATCGGACAAACCCATACGTGTTACCGTTCTTGTCCCTTCTTCTTGGGATAAAAGCATCCCGGAGTTCCCCTAGAGTGCAGCATTTGCGCCACAGTAAGGATTCTGAGCACTGGGGGTCAAGGTTCGATATAAGGTAGGAGGTTACTATGGCTGGTGGCTTAGGTGGAGGGGCGGCGTATAGTCGACGGTGGTTTGCGGCTGTCCTGGGTCGCCGGAGGACTGTAGTCCATCCATCTTCTGCTCCGCTGCTGTCTCTCTCAACTCTCTCGGTGGAAAGGCGATGAAGAAATCATTGTCGGTGGAATCGGAGCAAATATTAATGTTGGGGGATCTTCAAGGTTTTGGAGATTGCAGGTTCTTGAGGTTTGAGATTAGAGATTAGGGTTTCGTTTGAAGAGGAGGGTATATTTCTGCATATTGGACAATCCTTTGATGTTTTGAAGGGATGTCATCGTTGTTGTTCCTCACATACCACTGGATCCACAGTCGTAACCCCAAAACCAACGATTTTTTCCTCTTAGGGCTTCGATGCCTTCCTCTTTTCTCCGTTGATTTCCCAGGTATGTTGATTTTTTTCTTAATTCGATTCTCTGTTCCACCTATGATGAGCCGTAATTCTTCATCGCTCATGATATTTTATGGTCAGACACTGATTTCAGCCATCCTAAACTCCATTTGTTTGTTGTTCTCTCTACCCCAGTTGTATTGTGCTTTTCTTGGCGCTAGAAGGCAGAGGGTGGGTACAATACGATATGATGTCAACTTATCTTTTTGGTAACCCTAAACTACTCTGCATCTCTCGGATTTCAAGGATTTTTATGTTTATATTTTGAATGTAGGTGTAATGCTTTTTTCTTTCGATCTCATCGTTGTGAGTTCTGCGTATGTAAGAAAGCGGAAATTAGGTGAGCATTCACTTTGATGATACGCTGAGAATCTGTTGCTACAATATGTATGTTTTCTTTGCTTAATATGGAGTATGGGAGTAGCTTATATCAATGGTGTTTAGGATAATTGTGCCATGTTTTTTCTTAACCTGTCTAAGGAATATTTTTGGTCGATGTTAGGTATGATTTCGAACACATAATTGACCAAAATCGTCACGAAGAAGAAGAAACCTGTGTGTAAAGAGACGTTTAATCGCTTATAAGCAATTTCAAATCGTTATCATCAGCTCTAGCGTCGTTGTTTTCCACCGATTTCTCCAACCCGCCTCCTTGATCTTCGCAGCAATTGGTCTTGCTTCGTTGAATGTTTGGTGAGTCTGATCGTTATTTTCTCACTCTCTGGTTGTGTTTAGCCAATGTGATCCAATTCTCAGTATTATTAGAAGAACTGCAGTAGGCTTACTAACTGTATTGTATTAGATCAGATCTCCTACCAAAGAGTTCGTTGCAGATCTGATTTTTTTTTTACTATTAAATCTTCAGTAATATGCATTCAAAACCTACTCCTAGATATAATGGTTTTTGGAATTTCAACCCTTCAATAACTTATTTATAAATGTTTTATGCTTCGTGTTATGATTGTTTCATAAACGAGTGGAATTCTTTTTGTTTTTTTTTGTCCCAAATTCATATCATTTTGTCTGCTAATTTTACGGGAAAAAATATTCAGTTTGGGTGCAGATTATTGAAAAGGGGATGTCAGTGTTAAGTGCACTAATTATGTGTCTTTGATCATTGGTTCGCTATAGTGGTTGTTATGTTTAAGAAGATGTTTGTTTTGGCCGTTCAGATGTATCATTTTATATATTTTCTAATGGTTGACTATTTTCATAATAATATTATTTTGGTATATTTTCAGTGTTGTGAGCTTTGCTTCGTTTGTTCCAGCTCTTCTCCTTGGCTTGAGAGGTTAGTATGTTTCTATTTATTTTCTAAGCTCTAATAGTTTATCTGATCAATTGATGTTTAAGTCTTTTGTTTTTTGTTTTATGCATGTTATTTTGATCCTTTGTTTTTGTTTGTTTAGTGGTTGATATGATTAAGAAGATGTTTATTTTGACTGTTCAATTGTTCAAATGGATGCTTTTAGATTGTTTCTTATGGTTAACTATGTTCATAGCTAATAATATTACTTTGGTATTTTTTTTCAATGTTGTGAGTTCTGTTTCATTTGTTCCAGCTATTCTCCTTCGCTTGAGAGGTTAGTATGTCACTATTTGTTTTCTTAGCTCTAATAGTTTATCTGAATTCAATTGATGTTTAAGTAGGTTTTAATGTATTTATAGCTCATGTAGTCATGTTACCTACTTTGCTAATTGATAGTTTATTCTCTTATGTTAAGTGTAATGGATATTTCAGTAAATGGATATTTTAGTTATGCGTGTTTAGAAAAATCAGATTTCATCCTAAATGAATATATAGATTTAATATAATTAATATTTTATGATGTGTCATAAAATGAATGGAGCCATGGAGTTGCATTTGGGTTTCACGTAGCAATCTTCTCCGCGGAGCACAATATCCATGAAAGAGTTTCACGTATCATGGAGGTGGTGTGCACAACGTTGTTTTGTGCCACAAAGACCATGCCTTGCTCTCCACGAGGGTATACCCTTTGCTCTAACCAAGAGTTGACAGATCTCTTGACCAGGTAACTATAATCAAACACGTAAAATTATGTGATCAGTGTTTTGTTTTTTTTGTTTTTATTTTGTATTTCTTACATATAAATGTGTGTGTGTATAGGCCGTTGGTGGTGATGAGTGATGGTGGGTGCGGAGCGGTCGATGGTTGTTGATTATTCCAGAGTTGAGTGTCTATTCATTCTGTCATTCTTCCAGGATGTACATGTAAGTTTTTGGGTTTTAATCGTTTGATTGTTTCATAACTAAGTGTCCATTATGTTTGCCCAGATGCAGCTATGATATGAACCTTTAGGGTTTTCTGGCTACTACATTGTAATATTTTTTCGATTAGGGTTTTTAAATTATTTAGTTCGTTTGTCTCTGCAGGTTGATAGATTTGAATGAACCCTACAATGTCTCTGTTCCAAGGTTCGTAGTGTTCAAGTGTTGTGAGGTTAGTGGGACTTTTTTGTTGGTAATATCACGTTGCTGCATTAATTTTTTCCCCTTATGGATGATCCATTTTAGTTAAGAATTACTCTTTGGGTGTAATGGTAGATATCAACTGTGAACAACTTAAGGATCGGATAGACAGTCCTTATCTTCTGATGGGTAAGAAAATTTTTACAGGCTTATATACACACTGAAGTGCATAAAGATTATTCTCGATTGCGTCCATTAAAAGATACCGCTACTAGCATATTACATTGGAAAAATTTATGGCGTTGACAATGTGGATACCAGAGGTAATAGTAGCCTTTTGCGAGTGAAGCTTCGAGACACCAGGTATATATTAGTTACACCTATGTGTAAAGGCTGAACTTAATGTATTATTACATCTATAAACATGTGTTAAGACCTCTTTTGTAGAAAATGGTAACCCCAATAGGTTAAGTAGTCGTTGGTATCTATTTTCGTACGCCTATGTGTAAAGGCTGAACTTTATGTATTATTTTATTACGGGGTGAAGCCTTAGCATTACGTACGGGCTTATTTTCTTGCGTTTTGTACGAATGAAACGTTAAATTATGGGATTTCGTACGATTCGGTAGTACGGTACTATTTGCCTACGGGCTGTTGCGCGACGTGCATACAATAGGAATTCGGCCCAGCGTGCTTACCGCAACGCGCTAATAGAAAAGCTTGTTAATTCACATTCATATTCTATTTATATTTGGTTTAAATTTTGTAAGTAATTGTATTTGAATTAATAAATTTGATATGTATTATGACGTTATGATGATAGGGAATTATTAAAATTGAAGAATAGATATAACCATGTTGGTAGGAAGTTACTTCAAAAAGTTTTTTTTAAGTAAGAAAGTTAAAGATTGAGTCCTTAGATTTATTATCAAGATATAATTAATTGCTTATATTATATTGGTGGAGAAAATACGGAGTGGCATTTTAATCATGTTCATTTTTTTGATTTTTCTATCAAGTATTCATATTTTCTTAAACGTTCATAGTTTTTATATACGACTTTTATATACGACATTAATTTTAAACAATACTTTTAAAATGAGTACAGTGTTGCTATATAGAAAATTATATTTTTATATTTTTTAGCTCTTTGTGTTTTCTAGTGCGTCATTTTGTTCTTTCTTGCTCGTAATTGTGTATTTTACTCGTCATTGTGATTTATGTATTTTTGTGTATTTCTATTGGGCATTGTGTTTTCTAAAATTATTAGTTTTGAATACGTAATTGTAAAATAACATCATCATATATTTCTAATATGTAAAACTCAATAATAAAATAATATTGAATTTATATAATACATAAAAACAATAAGAAAATAAATGAAATGATTAACACATAAAACATAATGATAAATACATATTACATAATGATCTGAAACATAAACCACAATGATCTGAATATAAAACACAATAATCTGAACAAAAGACACAATAACTAAAGTATTCTTATTTAAAATTAATAAAAAGACACGTGCTATGCCTAAAATATTTGTTATACTTCTTAGATTTAAAATGCTTTTTGTTTAAACCTAACTACCATGATATTCAAATTCCGATATCCAAACATTTTGTATAGTTGTTTTTTTTTTTGAACAGCTAAGTTTTTTTTCTCCACATTTTCTCCATGCTAAAGTTTAAACTTTGGTCTTTCCCCAAACGAGCTTTACCCCTTACCACTAATATTTGAAATTATGAATTTATATAGTTTCAAAAGTTAAACCTTAACGAATCAATCCAAAATTGATAATTTATTTAGTTTATTTAAAGACAAAGTCAAACGCAATGCAACTTTGTTTTAGAAAAAGTATTATAAACTTATCGAAATTTTGCTCCAAAATAAAACAACCTAATCTATAAAAGAACAGGTATTACATTAGAAAAGTCCATTGAAAACTTTGAAACTTTTATATGATTCAACCAGAGGAGTCTTCTTCGTCATATTTTTTTTAATAGACAATCTATCATACTTTCAAACTACTTTATCAACTAAATTACACGAATTATTTTATTATCTGGGTTTAATCTCAGGAACTCCAACTAAAAAGATAAAGCTTCTTCCAAATAAAATTATTCCATGTATAAACCTCATCACAATGGTTTTACATCGAAAGTCAATCCCAACAAAAATTAACGTAAAGTATAAATTAAGGAGAAATAAATTGAGAAGGTTCAATAAACATCTGTCGTTAAGCGTAGAAACTTGAAATCATTAAACGGCTAAAATCTAACCAAATTCACTTGTGGAGAGAAAATAAAGGAAATGAAAATATGTTTGTGTTTCTGAGTTTCATTTAAGAAAGGAAAATAATATTGCGTTTTTGAGTTTCACTTAAGAAAGAAAAAGTAAGGAAAACTAGGCTAAATTTCCCCTCCAGTTACAACGATTTGGTCAGCTAGGATGCGGCTACGGCCTCCAATGCTTCGGTTTGGATGGCCGGTTTCTTGAAGCCTTTGATAGCCGAGAGGAACTTGCAAATTTTAACACATTTTTTAAACCTTATATATATCTACTAGGTTTTAACAATCTAACCCTTCATTTTTTAAACACAAGTAGGGTCACCTAATATGAAATACTTACCTTCATTTTTTAAACACAAGTAGGGTCACCTAATATGAAATACTTCACTTTAGGATTATTTAAACCACAAACCATGCCTAAAGGTTTATTTATAGTTTTAGTTGAACTATAGGGGGGTAATGTGAAATTTATGATTGATTTTTTTAACAGCGTTATTTCGAGTCTTACTGTGACGGGAGTCCAACCGTCCTAGTTATTTGATACTTTAGGTCCAACTAGAAAATCCCCCATAGATAGAAACCTAAAAAACCGGGTAAAACCACCCCAGTGTAGAGATGATACTCGAACTGACGGCCTATCGTAGAAGAAGTTATCAGGCTGCCATTAAGCCAAAAGGCCGTGGTTTATGATTGCTTACTCTAAAAAGTTGCTTTTTTATTACACGTATGGGGTTTTACTATTGTGTTGGGACTTTAGAGGGGCTAACTGTAAATTAGTGAAGAAGAGGGACCTATGTGCAGTAGAAAACATTTAGTAAGGGGTGTTTTGAATATTTGAAAGGTTTGAAGTTTGAACTTTGAAAAGGGGTCAGATGTGTCACGCTTTTGGGATCATTGCAATAATTGGAGTCATGCTTGTTTTAATGATGAGGGAATTGGTGTACAAATATAAAAAGCAAAACTCTAAAAAATATATATATTTTAAAACAGAAGAAATGGTAAATATTTTTAATATAAGTATAACCAGTGGTTATTCCGCAATGGACCATCGACCGAAAAAAAATCATATTCAGATGACTAATGTGAGAAAGCAAGTTCAATTGATAAAGATATCACCACTCGTTTATCTCTTAGCGTGGGCGGTATGGGTGACAAAAAAAATCGGCAACCATGTTTCGGCAAGGAGGATTTTTCGGCAATGGTTTGGCAACCATACCCCCATGTTCGGCAACCATTTTTCGGCAAAAAAAAAAAGAAAAAACGGCATGTAGTTGCCGACCTTTGCCGAGGACCGTTGGGCCGCTGATTTCGAACGTTGGCTACTAGCCAACGGCTAGTAGCATTCAATTTTTTTTTTTTGTTTTTTTTACAACTTTTTCTCCTATATAAACCCCCCAAAACTTTAAAATTTTTACACCACATTTCATTCTCTTCTTCTACTTTTCTCTCCAACAATGGATCCTAGGAAAAAGAATGCCTCCACATCCGCCCCGAAGAAATTTCGACCCAAAGTCCGGTCGAATACCGGACAAAGTTCGACAAACCGAAACCAACAACCTTTCTACGTACCTTCTCCACCTATAATTTCTCAACCCCAACCCGTTTATTACCCACCACAACCACCACAACAACAATCTTTTAATGATCTACTACGATTCGGACATCCCGACTACTTCCAACAATACGCTTCATCGGCCCAACAATCATATCAAAATACTCAATTCCGAGAACCCCGTCGTCTTGTCGACGAAGCTAGTGATAGCGAAGAGATGGACGAGGAGATTGAAGTAGATGAAGAAGAAGTAGAAGAGGAACAACATGTTGAGATTGAAGAAGAAGTAGAAGAGGAAGAAGAAGAAGAAGAGATGGAGGAAGAACCACCGGCTCGTCGGACGCAAGCTAGAAAAAACAAGAAGAAGTCGACAACAAAGGCGGATCGAACTCCATGGACTACCGACGAAGAGAAGTATTTGGCACAAGCTTACATTCACGTCACCGAAGACAAAAAAGTAGGTGACCAACAAAGGTTTTCATCTTTTTGGCAAAGAGTTGTGGACCATTTTAACGGTTTAATTGGTCGCGAAACAAATCGAAACGTTCATCAAATTGCCACAAAATGGAAGAATTTGAACAAGAAGTTGATGAACTTTGGAGGTCTCATTGCTCAATTTGTAAGTTTTTATTTTTAATAGTTAATTTTTTTTTAAATTTATATTATTTTTAACTTGTTTCTTTTATATAATTTTTAGGAACATGCAAGGGCTAGTGGTGCGGGGGATCTTGATGTTTGGAAGTTGGCTAATACCGAGTACGAAAAGATCTATGAAAAGAAAGGTTTTACTCATGTTTCGGCTTGGGAAGTTGTAAAAGATCACCCAAAGTGGAAGGCTCCGAGGAGGAAGGTTGGTGGGGTTAGTGAGCCCAAGAGGACAAAGACCTCGGTCTCGGGTGAGTACACAACGTCAAACGAAGTCGACTCTACCCAATTGCCAAGTCGGTTGCCCGACTTAAACGAGGACTCAACGCCTCCACTTCCACAACGAAAATCTAGAACGAAGTCGGGTGAATCGTCGAAGGATGGGTCCTCAAATGCTTTGGAGGTGATGAATAGGTTTGAAAGCAAATGGG
Source organism: Deinandra increscens subsp. villosa (assembly GCA_039602395.1). Lineage (NCBI taxonomy): Eukaryota > Viridiplantae > Streptophyta > Magnoliopsida > Asterales > Asteraceae > Deinandra > Deinandra increscens. Next base: position 16,872 of record JBCNJP010011278.1, read on the forward strand.
AGAAAGAAAAAGAGGCGAAGGCGGCGATTCGAGAAAAAACCGCCGAGAGAAAGGCGATGATGTACGCGGCGGTGAAAGAAACGATGGAAAACGAAAAACGAGCTCGCGATCTTGAAATATTTTTAAGACCGACCGAGAACGTCCCTACGAGCTTACTACCGACCCTTCTCGCCGAGAAACGTCGAATCGCCGCTTTGCATAATTGGGAATGTGATTTTTAGATTTGGTTTTAAAATTTGTGAAAGTGGTTTTTTTTTAATTTTATGTAAGTTTTTTATTTTTAATGAAAAATTTAGTTTTATGTTTTATGAAATATAATGTTTTTCTTTAAATATAATATATAAAAATTAAAATAAAAAAAATAAATAAAAAAAAACTATCCAACTTATCCCACCCAACTTATCCCACCCATACCATTCAAAAAACACAAAAGACATATACTTTTTTCTCTCTCCTGTGTCACTCTCCTATTGGCCAAAAAACTTATCCTATTTTACTCATCCTAAAAAATTTATCCCCCATACCGCCCACCCTTAGG
>JBCNJP010011279.1:0-17404 GCA_039602395.1 Deinandra increscens subsp. villosa
CAACCTTGTAAACTTTTAATGCTTCCGCTGATTTTTGTAAAATGTAAACTCTGATTTATTTAATGTAATACATGACTGTTTACCCACTTTAACTACGGCTTGGTTGTAACTAAAGACTTGGATCCTGGTCTGGATCACACCCCACACGGTTATACTCCGTTAGTGGAAATTGGGGGTGTGACAGATTGGATGCCAGAGCCCTTGGTTACAGCGAACCAGAAAATTTTTAGAAAAGTAAAAATTTCTGAACTGTAACTGTTTTGAAAACTTTGATTACAACACTTCCCGAAAGTACTGCTCCGCGTGCCAAAGGTGATCCTCATTTAAAATTCCTATCCTGTGTTGGTATAGGAACCCAATTGTGGTAGAAAATTTTCATTCCCGAGACTTAGGCATTTTGGAAAATTTTTGAGTTAGAAAATTTTTACTAGGTATAAAGCTTAGCGTACTTGTTACATTTCTTCTTAGCGAACTTCATTTTGCCTTTAGCGGACTTGAACTCTTCTTAGCGAACTTCTGTTAGCGAACCTGAAGCTTTTACTCTTAGCGAACTTGTGTTGGTCTTAGCGGACTTCTATCTAGCGAACTTGATTTTGTTCCTAGCGCACTTGTTAGCCTTAGCGAACTTTATGATGCATTTAGCGTACTTGTTTTATGCTTAGCGAACTTGATATATCCTTAGCGGACTTGTTTAACCCTTAACAACATTGTTTATTCTTAACAACCTTGGTAGGATTACTTTCAGGCCTAGATCATGGTAATCTAGACTCTAAGACAATGATCCAACATATTCTCAGCTTAACTGGTCATACTCTCTTATAACATAAACAAGAGTCGTAGTAGACCCTCTTCGGGTAAGACACCATTAACACATACCGAGAGTACCTTTATCGTAGTGCGTTAGTAAAGAACGCTGTTTAGCCTCGTATAGGGCAACATTGTATGAAACCAGATGATTTCTCATGAGATGCTTGTAGCTGGTGATCTTGTTACCGCTAGAATACCGACACCCCTTCCTTGGACAGTTTAGACCTTGCATTTTAATCGCATAGCTGTTGTGTGATAGTTCCGTGAGAATGTGATATTCTCCCTCTTTGTATATATGCATATGTGTGAAAGCTCTAGGTTAAGTTGGGACGTTGTAGCGTGCCTTATCCAAACTCCTGTTAAACCATTGGCTTATCCAATCGTACCAACGGAAAATTTTGGAATTGAGTGAGCTGTTTATCCTCACAACTTGTCTCCTTGGAAAATCCCTGTCAGTTACCTTTGAAAGCACATTCGTGATACTACCTCTTCGAAACCATGTACTACCCCCCCCCCCGAACCTGGTAGCTAAAGCAAGAGGAACCAGTGTGACCATACAAGGTAAATTACCGTTACGGGTGCACACGTAAATGGTAATTTATAGTGTATGGAAGCCCGGGGGAATTCTGCTCGGCAAACCATCAGTTGTAAGGGACTCGACCTTTCATTTCAAAACTCTCATGACATCATATTTTCAAGCTTATGGTCTTCGACCGTACTCATTACGCTATCACATCTATTCACATTTCTTCATATATGGCCATCACCTTATTGGGCCATGATTGGTCATGAAACACAACGGATTAGTTATATACACACCTTTAGTGGGAAACATTGGTCCCAACTAAACACACCTTATTGGGCCATAATTGGTCGTAAACACAACTTATTGGTTATATACTCACCTTATTGGGACTCATTGGTCCAACTGACCTTCATTGCCTCTAAACACACCTTATTGGCCCATCATTGGTCCTAAACACAACTTATTGGTTTCAGACACACACTTTAGGGACTCATTGGTCCCAAATAACCCTCATTGCCTTCTAAACACACCTTATTGGGACTCATTGGTTCCAACTGACCTTCATTGCCCCTATACACACCTTATTGGCCCATCATTGGTCCTAAACACAACTTATTGGTTTCAGACACACACCTTATAGGGACTCATTGGTCCAAAATAACCCTCATTGCCCCTAAACACACCTTATTGTGCCATTATTGTTCTTAAACAAAACTTATTGGTTATATACACACCTTACTGGGACTTATTGGTCCCAACCGACCCTCATTACCTACTTAACACACCTTATTGGGCCATCATTGTTCATAAACAAAACGTAATGGTTATATACGCACCTTAGTGTGACTCATTAGTCCCAACTAAACACACCTTATTGGGCCATAATTTATCGTAAACACAACTTATTGGTTATATACACACCTTATTGGGACTCATTGGTCCCAACTAACCCTCATTGCCTAAACACACCTTATTGGGCAATCATTGGTCCTAAATACAACGTATTGGTTATATACACACCTTAGTGGGACTCTTTCTTCCCAACTAAACACCCCTTATTGGGCCATAATTGGATGTAAACACAAGTTATTGGTTATATACACACCTTATTGGGACTCATTGGTCCCAACTAACCTTCATTGCCCCTAAACACACCTTATTGGGCCATCATTGGTCCTGAACACAACTTATTGGTTATATACACACACCTTACTAGGGACTCATTGGTCCCAACTAACCCTCATTGCCTACTAAACACACCTTATTGGGCCATCATTGGTCATAAACACAACGTATTGGTTATATACACACCTTAGTGGGACTCATTGGTCCCAACTAAACACACCTTATTGGGCCATAATTGGTCGTAAACACAACTTATTGGTTATATACTCACCTTAATGGGACTCATTGGTCCCAACTGACCTTCATTGCCCCTAAACACACCTTATTGGGCCATCATTGGTCCTCAACACAACTTATTGGTTTCATATACACACCTTACTAGGGACTTATTGGTCCCAACTGACCCTCATTGCCCACTAAACACACCTTATTGGGCCATGATTGGTCATAAACACAACGTATTGGTTATATACACACCTTAGTGGGAAACATTGGTCCAACCGACCTCATTACCTACTAAACACACCTTATTGGGCCATAATTGGTCGTAAACACAACTTATTGGTTATATACTCACCTTATTGGGACTCATTGGTCCAACTGACCTTCATTGCCTCTAAACACACCTTATTGGCCCATCATTGGTCCTAAACACAACTTATTGGTTTCAGACACACACTTTAGGGACTCATTGGTCCCAAATAACCCTCATTGCCTTCTAAACACACCTTATTGGGACTCATTGGTTCCAACTGACCTTCATTGCCCCTATACACACCTTATTGGCCCATCATTGGTCCTAAACACAACTTATTGGTTTCAGACACACACCTTATAGGGACTCATTGGTCCAAAATAACCCTCATTGCCCCTAAACACACCTTATTGTGCCATTATTGGTCTTAAACAAAACTTATTGGTTATATACACACCTTACTGTGACTGATTGGTCCCAACCGACCCTCATTACCTACTAAACACACCTTATTGGGCCATCATTGTTCATAAACAAAACGTATTGGTTATATACACACCTTAGTGTGACTCATTAGTCCCAACTAAACACACCTTATTGGGCCATAATTTGATCGTAAACACAACTTATTGGTTATATACACACCTTATTGGGACTCATTGGTCCCAACTAACCTTCATTGCCCCTAAACACACCTTATTGGGCCATCATTGGTCCTGAACACAACTTATTGGTTATATACACACACCTTATAGGGACTCATTGGTCCCAACTAACCCACATTGCCTACTAAACACACTTTATTGGGCCATCATTGGTCCTAAACACAACGTATTGGTTATATACACACCTTAGTGCGACTCATTGGCCCCAACTAAACACACCTTATTGGTCCATAATTCGTCGTAAATGAAACTTATTGGTTATATACACAACTTATTGGGACTCATTGGCCCCAACTGACCTTCATTCCCCTAAACACACCTTATTGGGCCATCATTGGTCCTCAACACAACTTATTGGTTATATAGACACCTTACTGGGACTTATTGGTCCCAACCGACCCTCATTGCCCACTAAACACACCTTATTGGACCATGATTGGTCATAAACACAACGTATTGGTTATATACACACCTTAGTGGGAAACATTGGTCCCAACTAAACACACCTTATTGGGCCATAATTGGTCGTAAACACAACTTATTAGTTATATACTCACCTTAATGGGACTCATTGGTCCCAACTGACCTTCATTGCCCCTAAACACACCTTATTGGCCCATCATTGGTCCTAAACACAACTTATTGGTTTCAGACACACACCTTATAGGGACTCATTGGTCCCAAATAACCCTCATTGCCCCTAAACACACCTTATTGTGCCATTATTGTTCTTAAACAAAACTTATTGGTTATATACACACCTTACTGGGACTTATTGGTCCCAACCGACCCTCATTACCTACTAAACACACCTTATTGGGCCATCATTGTTCATAAACAAAACGTAATGGTTATATACGCACCTTAGTGTGACTCATTAGTCCCAACTAAACACACCTTATTGGGCCATAATTTATCGTAAACACAACTTATTGGTTATATACACACCTTATTGGGACTCATTGGTCCCAACTAACCCTCATTGCCTAAACACACCTTATTGGGCAATCATTGGTCCTAAATACAACGTATTGGTTATATACACACCTTAGTGGGACTCTTTCTTCCCAACTAAACACCCCTTATTGGGCCATAATTGGATGTAAACACAAGTTATTGGTTATATACACACCTTATTGGGACTCATTGGTCCCAACTAACCTTCATTGCCCCAAAACATACCTTATTGGGCCATCATTGGTCCTGAACACAACTTATTGGTTATATACACACACCTTATAGGGACTCATTGGTCCCAACTAACCCTCATTGCCTACTAAACACACCTTATTGGGCCATCATTGGTCATAAACACAACGTATTGGTTATATACAGACCTTAGTGCGACTCATTGGTCCCAACTAAACACACCTTAATGGGCCATAATTGGTCATAAACATAACTTATTGGGACTCATTGGTCCCAACTGACCTTCATTCCCCTAAACACACCTTATTGGGCCATCATTGGTCCTCAACACAACTTATTGGTTATATACACACCTTACTGGGACTTATTGGTCCCAACCGACCCTCATTGCCCACTAAACACACCTTATTGGGCCATGATTGGTCATAAACACAACGGATTAGTTATATACACACCTTAGTGGGAAACATTGGTCCCAACTAAACACACCTTATTGGGCCATAATTGGTCGTAAACACAACTTATTGGTTATATACTCACCTTATTGGGACTCATTGGTCCAACTGACCTTCATTGCCTCTAAACACACCTTATTGGCCCATCATTGGTCCTAAACACAACTTATTGGTTTCAGACACACACTTTAGGGACTCATTGGTCCCAAATAACCCTCATTGCCTTCTAAACACACCTTATTGGGACTCATTGGTTCCAACTGACCTTCATTGCCCCTATACACACCTTATTGGCCCATCATTGGTCCTAAACACAACTTATTGGTTTCAGACACACACCTTATAGGGACTCATTGGTCCAAAATAACCCTCATTGCCCCTAAACACACCTTATTGTGCCATTATTGTTCTTAAACAAAACTTATTGGTTATATACACACCTTACTGGGACTTATTGGTCCCAACCGACCCTCATTACCTACTTAACACACCTTATTGGGCCATCATTGTTCATAAACAAAACGTAATGGTTATATACGCACCTTAGTGTGACTCATTAGTCCCAACTAAACACACCTTATTGGGCCATAATTTATCGTAAACACAACTTATTGGTTATATACACACCTTATTGGGACTCATTGGTCCCAACTAACCCTCATTGCCTAAACACACCTTATTGGGCAATCATTGGTCCTAAATACAACGGATTAGTTATATACACACCTTAGTGGGACTCTTTCTTCCCAACTAAACACCCCTTATTGGGCCATAATTGGATGTAAACACAAGTTATTGGTTATATACACACCTTATTGGGACTCATTGGTCCCAACTAACCTTCATTGCCCCTAAACATACCTTATTGGGCCATCATTGGTCCTGAACACAACTTATTGGTTATATACACACACCTTATAGGGACTCATTGGTCCCAACTAACCCTCATTGCCTACTAAACACACCTTATTGGGCCATCATTGGTCATAAACACAACGTATTGGTTATATACAGACCTTAGTGCGACTCATTGGTCCCAACTAAACACACCTTAATGGGCCATAATTGGTCATAAACACAACTTATTGGGACTCATTGGTCCCAACTGACCTTCATTCCCCTAAACACACCTTATTGGGCCATCATTGGTCCTCAACACAACTTATTGGTTATATACACACCTTACTGGGACTTATTGGTCCCAACCGACCCTCATTGCCCACTAAACACACCTTATTGGGCCATGATTGGTCATAAACACAACGGATTAGTTATATACACACCTTAGTGGGAAACATTGGTCCCAACTAAACACACCTTATTGGGCCATAATTGGTCGTAAACACAACTTATTGGTTATATACTCACCTTATTGGGACTCATTGGTCCAACTGACCTTCATTGCCTCTAAACACACCTTATTGGCCCATCATTGGTCCTAAACACAACTTATTGGTTTCAGACACACACTTTAGGGACTCATTGGTCCCAAATAACCCTCATTGCCTTCTAAACACACCTTATTGGGACTCATTGGTTCCAACTGACCTTCATTGCCCCTATACACACCTTATTGGCCCATCATTGGTCCTAAACACAACTTATTGGTTTCAGACACACACCTTATAGGGAATCATTGGTCCAAAATAACCCTCATTGCCCCTAAACACACCTTATTGTGCCATTATTGTTCTTAAACAAAACTTATTGGTTATATACACACCTTACTGGGACTTATTGGTCCCAACCGACCCTCATTACCTACTTAACACACCTTATTGGGCCATCATTGTTCATAAACAAAACGTAATGGTTATATACGCACCTTAGTGTGACTCATTAGTCCCAACTAAACACACCTTATTGGGCCATAATTTATCGTAAACACAACTTATTGGTTATATACACACCTTATTGGGACTCATTGGTCCCAACTAACCCTCATTGCCTAAACACACCTTATTGGGCAATCATTGGTCCTAAATACAACGTATTGGTTATATACACACCTTAGTGGGACTCTTTCTTCCCAACTAAACACCCCTTATTGGGCCATAATTGGATGTAAACACAAGTTATTGGTTATATACACACCTTATTGGGACTCATTGGTCCCAACTAACCTTCATTGCCCCTAAACATACCTTATTGGGCCATCATTGGTCCTGAACACAACTTATTGGTTATATACACACACCTTATAGGGACTCATTGGTCCCAACTAACCCTCATTGCCTACTAAACACACCTTATTGGGCCATCATTGGTCATAAACACAACGTATTGGTTATATACAGACCTTAGTGCGACTCATTGGTCCCAACTAAACACACCTTAATGGGCCATAATTGGTCATAAACACAACTTATTGGGACTCATTGGTCCCAACTGACCTTCATTCCCCTAAACACACCTTATTGGGCCATCATTGGTCCTCAACACAACTTATTGGTTATATACACACCTTACTGGGACTTATTGGTCCCAACCGACCCTCATTGCCCACTAAACACACCTTATTGGGCCATGATTGGTCATAAACACAACGGATTAGTTATATACACACCTTAGTGGGAAACATTGGTCCCAACTAAACACACCTTATTGGGCCATAATTGGTCGTAAACACAACTTATTGGTTATATACTCACCTTATTGGGACTCATTGGTCCAACTGACCTTCATTGCCTCTAAACACACCTTATTGGCCCATCATTGGTCCTAAACACAACTTATTGGTTTCAGACACACACTTTAGGGACTCATTGGTCCCAAATAACCCTCATTGCCTTCTAAACACACCTTATTGGGACTCATTGGTTCCAACTGACCTTCATTGCCCCTATACACACCTTATTGGCCCATCATTGGTCCTAAACACAACTTATTGGTTTCAGACACACACCTTATAGGGACTCATTGGTCCAAAATAACCCTCATTGCCCCTAAACACACCTTATTGTGCCATTATTGGTCTTAAACAAAACTTATTGGTTATATACACACCTTACTGTGACTGATTGGTCCCAACCGACCCTCATTACCTACTAAACACACCTTATTGGGCCATCATTGTTCATAAACAAAACGTATTGGTTATATACACACCTTAGTGTGACTCATTAGTCCCAACTAAACACAACTTATTGGGCCATAATTTATCGTAAACACAACTTATTGGTTATATACACACCTTATTGGGACTCATTGGTCCCAGCTAACCTTCATTGCCCCTAAACACACCTTATTGGGCCATCATTGGTCCTGAACACAACTTATTGGTTATATACACACACCTTATAGGGACTCATTGGTCCCAACTAACCCACATTGCCTACTAAACACACCTTATTGGTCCATCATTGGTCCTAAACACAACGTATTGGTTATATACACACCTTAGTGCGACTCATTGGTCCCAACTAAACACACCTTATTGGGCCATAATTGGTCGTAAACACAACTTATTGGTTATATACACAACTTATTGGGACTCATTGGCCCCAACTGACCTGCATTCCCCTAAACACACCTTATTTGGCCATCATTGGTCCTTAACACAACTTATTGGTTATATACATACCTTACTGGGACTTATTGGTCCCAACCGACCCTCATTGCCCAGTAAACACACCTTATTGGGACATGATTGGTCATAAACACAACGTATTTGTTATATACACACCTTAGTGGGAAACATTGGTCCCAACTAAACACACCTTATTGGGCCATAATTGTTCGTAAACACAACTTATTGGTTATATACTCACCTTATTGGGACTCATTGGTCCCAACGGACCTTCATTTCCCCTAAACACACCTTATTGGCCCATCATTGGTCCTAAACACAACTTATTGGTTTCAGACACACACCTTATAGGGACTCATTGGTCCCAAATAACCCTCATTGCCCCTAAACACACCTTATTGTGCCATTATTGTTCTTAAACAAAACTTATTGGTTATATACACACCTTACTGGGACTTATTGGTCCCAGCCGACCCTCAATACCTACTAAACACACCTTATTGGGCCATCATTGTTCATAAACAAAACGTATTGGTTATATACACACCTTACTGTGACTCATTACTCCCAACTAAACACACCTTATTGGGCCATAATTTATCGTAAACACAACTTATTGGTTATATACACACCTTATTGGGACTCGTTGGTCCCAACTGACCTTCATTGCCCCTAAACACACCTTATTGGCCCATCATTGGTCCTATACACAACTTATTGGTTTCAGACACACACCTTATAGGGACTCATTGGTCCCAAATAACCCTCATTGCCCCTAAACACACCTTATTGTGCCATTATTGTTCTTAAACAAAACTTATTGGTTATATACACACCTTACTGGAACTGATTGGTCCCAACCGACCCTCATTACCTACTAAACACACCTTATTGGGCCATCATTGTTCATAAACAAGAAGTATTGGTTATATACACACCTTAGTGTGACTCATTAGTCCCAACTAAACACACCTTATTGGGCCATAATTTATCGTAAACACAACTTATTGGTTATATACACACCTTATTGGGACTCATTGGTCCCAACTAACCCTCATTTCCTACTAAACACCTTATTGGGCTATTATTTTGTCCTAAATAAAACGTATTGGTTATAAACACAGCTTAGTGGGACTCTTTCGTCCCAACTAAACACCCCTTATTGGGCCATAATTGGACGTAAACACAAGTTATTGGTTATATACACACCTTATTGGGACTCAGTGGTCCCAGCTAACCTTCATTGCCCCTAAACACACCTTATTGGGCCATCATTGGTCCTGAACACAACTTATTGGTTATATACACACACCTTATAGGGACTCATTGGTCCCAACTAACCCACATTGCCTACTAAACACACTTTATTGGGCCATCATTGGTCCTAAACACAACGTATTGGTTATATACACACCTTAGTGCGACTCATTGGCCCCAACTAAACACACCTTATTGGTCCATAATTCGTCGTAAATGAAACTTATTGGTTATATACACAACTTATTGGGACTCATTGGCCCCAACTGACCTTCATTCCCCTAAACACACCTTATTGGGCCATCATTGGTCCTCAACACAACTTATTGGTTATATAGACACCTTACTGGGACTTATTGCTCCCAACCGACCCTCATTGCCCACTAAACACACCTTATTGGACCATGATTGGTCATAAACACAACGTATTGGTTATATACACACCTTAGTGGGAAACATTGGTCCCAACTAAACACACCTTATTGGGCCATAATTGGTCGTAAACACAACTTATTAGTTATATACTCACCTTAATGGGACTCATTGGTCCCAACTGACCTTCATTGCCCCTAAACACACCTTATTGGCCCATCATTGGTCCTAAACACAACTTATTGGTTTCAGACACACACCTTATAGGGACTCATTGGTCCCAAATAACCCTCATTGCCCCTAAACACACCTTATTGTGCCATTATTGTTCTTAAACAAAACTTATTGGTTATATACACACCTTACTGGGACTTATTGGTCCCAACCGACCCTCATTACCTACTAAACACACCTTATTGGGCCATCATTGTTCATAAACAAAACGTAATGGTTATATACGCACCTTAGTGTGACTCATTAGTCCCAACTAAACACACCTTATTGGGCCATAATTTATCGTAAACACAACTTATTGGTTATATACACACCTTATTGGGACTCATTGGTCCCAACTAACCCTCATTGCCTAAACACACCTTATTGGGCAATCATTGGTCCTAAATACAACGTATTGGTTATATACACACCTTAGTGGGACTCTTTCTTCCCAACTAAACACCCCTTATTGGGCCATAATTGGATGTAAACACAAGTTATTGGTTATATACACACCTTATTGGGACTCATTGGTCCCAACTAACCTTCATTGCCCCTAAACATACCTTATTGGGCCATCATTGGTCCTGAACACAACTTATTGGTTATATACACACACCTTATAGGGACTCATTGGTCCCAACTAACCCTCATTGCCTACTAAACACACCTTATTGGGCCATCATTGGTCATAAACACAACGTATTGGTTATATACAGACCTTAGTGCGACTCATTGGTCCCAACTAAACACACCTTAATGGGCCATAATTGGTCATAAACACAACTTATTGGGACTCATTGGTCCCAACTGACCTTCATTCCCCTAAACACACCTTATTGGGCCATCATTGGTCCTCAACACAACTTATTGGTTATATACACACCTTACTGGGACTTATTGGTCCCAACCGACCCTCATTGCCCACTAAACACACCTTATTGGGCCATGTTTGGTCATAAACACAACGGATTAGTTATATACACACCTTAGTGGGAAACATTGGTCCCAACTAAACACACCTTATTGGGACATAATTGGTCGTAAACACAACTTATTGGTTATATACTCACCTTATTGGGACTCATTGGTCCAACTGACCTTCATTGCCTCTAAACACACCTTATTGGCCCATCATTGGTCCTAAACACAACTTATTGGTTTCAGACACACACTTTAGGGACTCATTGGTCCCAAATAACCCTCATTGCCTTCTAAACACACCTTATTGGGACTCATTGGTTCCAACTGACCTTCATTGCCCCTATACACACCTTATTGGCCCATCATTGGTCTTAAACACAACTTATTGGTTTCAGACACACACCTTATAGGGACTCATTGGTCCAAAATAACCCTCATTGCCCCTAAACACACCTTATTGTGCCATTATTGGTCTTAAACAAAACTTATTGGTTATATACACACCTTACTGTGACTGATTGGTCCCAACCGACCCTCATTACCTACTAAACACACCTTATTGGGCCATCATTGTTCATAAACAAAACGTATTGGTTATATACACACCTTAGTGTGACTCATTAGTCCCAACTAAACACACCTTATTGGGCCATAATTTATCGTAAACACAACTTATTGGTTATATACACACCTTATTGGGACTCATTGGTCCCAACTAACCCTCATTGCCTAAACACACCTTATTGGGCTATCATTGGTCCTAAATACAATGTATTGGTTATATACACACCTTAGTGGGACTCTTTCGTCCCAACTAAACACCCCTTATTGGGCCATAATTGGACGTAAACACAAGTTATTGGTTATATACACACCTTATTGGGACTCATTGGTCCCAGCTAACCTTCATTGCCCCTAAACACACCTTATTGGGCCATCATTGGTCCTGAACACAACTTATTGGTTATATACACACACCTTATAGGGACTCATTGGTCCCAACTAACCCACATTGCCTACTAAACACACCTTATTGAGCCATCATTGGTCCTAAACACAACGTATTGGTTATATACACACCTTAGTGCGACTCATTGGTCCCAACTAAACACACCTTATTGGGCCATAATTGGTCGTAAACACAACTTATTGGTTATATACACAACTTATTGGGACTCATTGGCCCCAACTGACCTTCATTCCCCTAAACACACCTTATTGGGCCATCATTGGTCCTCAACACAACTTTTTGGTTATATACACACCTTACTGGGACTTATTGGTCCCAACCGACCCTCATTGCCCACTAAACACACCTTATTGGGCCATGATTGGTCATAAACACAACGTATTGGTTATATACACACCTTAGTGGGAAACATTGGTCCCAACTAAACACACCTTATTGGGCCATAATTTTTCGTAAACACAACTTATTGGTTATATACTCATCTTATTGGGACTTATTGGTCCCAACTGACCTTCATTACCCATAAACACACCTTATTGGCCCATCATTGGTCCTAAACACAACTTATTGGTTTCAGAAACACACCTTATAGGGACTCATTGGTCCCAAATAACCCTCATTGCCCCTAAACACACCTTATTGTGCCATTATTGTTCTTAAACAAAACTTATTGGTTATATACACACCTTACTGGTAACTTATTGGTCCCAGCCGACCCTCATTACCTACTAAACACACCTTATTGGGCCATCATTGTTCATAAACAAAACATATTGGTTATATACACACCTTAGTGTGACTCATTAGTCCCAACTAAACACACCTTATTGGGCCATAATTTATCGTAAACACAACTTATTGGTTATATACACACCTTATTGGGACTCATTGGTCCCAACTAACCCTCATTGCCCCTAAACACACCTTATTGGGCTTTCATTGGTCCTAAATACAACGTATTGGTTATATAAACACCTTAGTGGGAAACATTGGTCCCAACTAAACACACCTTATTGGGCCATAATGGGTCGTAAACACAACTTATTGCATATATACTCACCTTATTGGGACTTATTGGTCCCAACTGACCTTCATAGCCCCTAAACACACCATATTGGCCCATCATTGGTCCTAAACACAACTTATTGGTTTCAGACACACACCTTATAGGAACTCATTGGTCCCAAATAACCCTCATTGCCCCTAAACACACCTTATTGTGCCATTATTGTTCTTAAACAAAACTTATTGGTTATATACACACCTTACTGGGACTTATTGGTCCCAGCCGACCCTCATTACCTACTAAACACACCATATTGGGCCATCATTGTTCATAAACAAAACGTATTGGTTATATACACACCTTAGTGTGACTCATTAGTCCCAAATAAACACACCTTATTGGGCCATAATTTATCGTAAACACAACTTATTGGTTATATACACACCTTATTGGGACTCATTGGTCCCAACTAACCCTCATTGCCTAAACACACCTTATTGGGCTATCATTGGTCCTAAATACAACGTATTGGTTATATACACACCTTAGTAGGACTCTTTCGTCCCAACTAAACACCCCTTATTGGGCCATAATTGGACGTAAACACAAGTTATTGGTTATATACACACCTTATTGGGACTCATTGATCCCAGCTAACCTTCATTGCCCCTAAACACACCTTATTGGGCCATCATTGGTCCTGAACACAACTTATTGGTTATATACACACACCTTATAGGGACTCATTGGTCCCAACAAACCCTCATTGCCTACTAAACACACCTTATTGGGCCATCATTGGTCCTAAACACAACGTATTGGTTATATACACACCTTAGTGCGACTCATTGGTCCCAACTAAACACACCTTATTGGGCCATAATTGGTCGTAAACACAACTTATTGGTTATATACACAACTTATTGGGACTCATTGGCCCCAACTGACCTGCATTCCCCTAAACACACCTTATTGGGCCATCATTGGTCCTTAACACAACTTATTGGTTATATACACACCTTACTGGGACTTATTGGTCCCAACCGACCCTCATTGCCCAGTAAACACACCTTATTGGGCCATGATTGGTCATAAACACAACGTATTGGTTATATACACACCTTAGTGGGAAACATTGGTCCCAACTAAACACACCTTATTAGGCCATAATTGTTCGTAAACACAACTTATTGGTTATATACTCACCTTATTGGGACTCATTGGTCCCAACTGACCTTCATTGCCCCTAAACACACCTTATTGGCCCATCATTGGTCCTAAACACAACTTATTGGTTTCAGACACACACCTTATAGGGACTCATTGGTCCTAAATAACCCTCATTGCCCCTAAACACACCTTATTGTGCCATTATTGTTCTTAAACAAAACTTATTGGTTATATACACACCTTACTGGTACTTATTGGTCCCATCCGACCCTCAATACCTACTAAACACACCTTATTGGGCCATCATTGTTCATAAACAAAACGTATTGGTTATATACACACCTTACTGTGACTCATTAGTCCCAACTAAACACACCTTATTGGGCCATAATTTATCGTAAACACAACTTATTGGTTATATACACACCTTATTGGGACTCGTTGGTCCCAACTGACCTTCATTGCCCCTAAACACACCTTATTGGCCCATCATTGGTCCTATACACAACTTATTGGTTTCAGACACACACCTTATAGGGACTCATTGGTCCCAAATAACCCTCATGCCCTAAACACACCTTATTGTGCCATTATTGTTCTTAAACAAAACTTATTGGTTATATACACACCTTACTGGGACTGATTGGTCCCAACCGACCCTCATTACCTACTAAACACACCTTATTGGGCCATCATTGTTCATAAACAAAACGTATTGGTTATATACACACCTTAGTGTGACTCATTAGTCCCAACTAAACACACCTTATTGGGCCATAATTTATCGTAAACACAACTTATTGGTTATATACACACCTTATTGGGACTCATTGGTCCCAACTAACCCTCATTGCCTAAACACACCTTATTGGGCTATCATTGGTCCTAAATACAACGTATTGGTTATATACACACCTTAGTGGGACTCTTTCGTCCCAACTAAACACCCCTTATTGGGCCATAATTGGACGTAAACACAAGTTATTGGTTATATACACACCTTATTGGGACTCATTGGTCCCAGCTAACCTTCATTGCCCCTAAACACACCTTATTGGGCCATCATTGGTCCTGAACACAACTTATTGGTTATATACACACACCTTATAGGGACTCATTGGTCCCAACTAACCCTCATTGCCTACTAAACACACCTTATTGGGCCATCATTGGTCCTAAACACAACGTATTGGTTATATACACACCTTAGTGCGACTCATTGGTCCCAACTAAACACACCTTATTGGGCCATAATTGGTCGTAAACACAACTTATTGGTTATATACACAACTTATTGGGACTCATTGGCCCCAACTGACCTGCATTCCCCTAAACACACCTTATTGGGCCATCATTGGTCCTTAACACAACTTATTGGTTATATACACACCTTACTGGGACTTATTGGTCCCAACCGACCCTCATTGCCCAGTAAACACACCTTATTGGGCCATGATTGGTCATAAACACAACGTATTGGTTATATACACACCTTAGTGGGAAACATTGGTCCCAACTAAACACACCTTATTGGGCCATAATTGTTCGTAAACACAACTTATTGGTTATATACTCACCTTATTGGGACTCATTGGTCCCAACTGACCTTCATTGCCCCTAAACACACCTTATTGGCCCATCATTGGTCCTAAACACAACTTATTGGTTTCAGACACACACCTTATAGGGACTCATTGGTCCTAAATAACCCTCATTGCCCCTAAACACACCTTATTGTGCCATTATTGTTCTTAAACAAAACTTATTGGTTATATACACACCTTACTGGGACTTATTGGTCCCAACCGACCCTCAATACCTACTAAACACACCTTATTGGGCCATCATTGTTCATAAACAAAACGTATTGGTTATATACACACCTTACTGTGACTCATTAGTCCCAACTAAACACACCTTATTGGGCCATAATTTATCGTAAACACAACTTATTGGTTATATACACACCTTATTGGGACTCATTGGTCCCAACTGACCTTCATTGCCCCTAAACACACCTTATTGGCCCATCATTGGTCCTAAACACAACTTATTGGTTTCAGACACACACCTTATAGGGACTCATTGGTCCCAAATAACCCTCATTGCCCTAAACACACCTTATTGTGCCATTATTGTTCTTAAACAAAACTTATTGGTTATATACACACCTTACTGGGACTGATTGGTCCCAACCGACCCTCATTACCTACTAAACACACCTTATTGGGCCATCATTGTTCATAAACAAAACGTATTGGTTATATACACACCTTAGTGTGACTCATTAGTCCCAACTAAACACACCTTATTGGGCCATAATTTATCGTAAACACAACTTATTGGTTATATACACACCTTATTGGGACTCATTGGTCCCAACTAACCCTCATTGCCCTAAACACACCTTATTGGGCCATCATTGGTCCTAAACACAACGTATTGGTTATATACACACCTTAGTGGGACTCATTGGTCCCAACTAAACACACCTTATTGGGCCATAATTGGTCATAAACACAAGTTATTGGTTATATACACACCTTATTGGGACTCATTGGTCCCAACTAACCTTCATTGCCCCTAAACACACCTTATTGGGCCATCATTGGTCCTGAACACAACTTATTGGTTATATACACACACCTTATAGGGACTCATTGGTCCCAACTAACCCTCATTGCCTACTAAACACACCTTATTGGGCCATCATTGGTCCTAAACACAACGTATTGGTTATATACAGACCTTAGTGCGA
>JBCNJP010011280.1:0-17403 GCA_039602395.1 Deinandra increscens subsp. villosa
TCTCTTAATCATAAACAAGAGAGGTATTTATACTACCTCCTACAAAACCTTGGCCAATCATAAACACAAAAAGCCCAATCATAAACACTAGTAATCGGCCCAATGGCCTAAATATAATCTAACTAAGCCCAACAGCCCATTAACTACTAAGCCCATAACTAATGTTCATGCCTCAATAAATATAGCCCAACAATTAGCCCAATCAGTTACTGTTGATAAAGATATTTGACTTCGGAATTCCATAGATTAAAGTGAATAGATATAATTAACCACCTAAAACCAACAGTATGAACATCATTGAATTAATATTTGTTTCCTTACTTTTTAAATCTTAAGTTTGAAAAAACTTTCTTTACAAACAATCATCTCATAAGTATAATTTAAAACTAAAATAAAAATGCTACTTTTATTAGCTAAGAATTCATGTTTGTAGGTAAATGAACATGTATGCTTAAAACTATAGGTATTTGCTACGAAAATATACAAACAATTGGTCATAATCCTGCCATACACCCAACAATTGGTCATAAAATGTGTTCTGGTTTAGGCATACCAGTTTTGACCCGTACAGATTTAACCATTATGCAACCCACAAAGCATGCCAGAATAGAAACAATGATCAAGACTAACATATTGCAACATCAGAATAGGTCTCTTGGGTAACTTCCCTCTTTTTACACAGATTTTTTATGATTTAAATCATTATTACCAAAAGAAAAAGTAAGATTACTTCGAAATGATTAGCAAAACCAAACATGCAAGACTAAATAAGCTACAAATAATATGAATACTGTGAATGAGCACAAAAGAAAGCAAAAAAGTATCATCCTAACAACCAGACATTTATAGCAGTTAAAGAAAGTGGCAAATGCTATTATACCCATATGAAATCAATAGAACGATCATCTCCTCGACCAAAATACCCACATCTTGCAAGACCCATATCATAAAAAGATGAAATTCGCAGAAAGTGAGAACGAAAACAGTAAATGATTCAAAATTAAATCATGCTAAGTAAATATGTAAGGTAAACACGCTCAAAAAATTAGAAAATCAATTGAAATCAGAACCTGTTGTGAAGAAAGGAACAGGGCGATAAATTAGGGCTTGTTCTAGAAAATCAAACCCCATTCAAAATTAAATCATGCAAACTAAAGATGGAAGGTCAATACACTCCAAATAAGATGAATGCATGCCAAATTCAGTTATAGTTCAGTCAATTAAATCATAAATAAACAAAAAAAAAAGTAAAATCTTTTCAAAATCGGGGACGAAAATTTAACAAGGGATGAAAAGTTTAAAAAATAGGAGAAAAGTAGATAATCAGGCCACAAAATTTTGAAATAGCAGCATTTGAAAAAGAAACGTAATGTGCATGCGAAATTGGAAGAAATCAGGGAAAATGGTGAAGTTGAAGAACACTCACCGTATGATGAAGCGTCGGAGGAATGCAGAGAGGAAAATGGGTTGAAGCTCTACTAATTTATCTATCTCAAAAGACAAAGGCAATTACTTGTAAACAAAAGAACTCACATAATCCTGTTCAGAGAAGAACCAAATGTGGATATCACAAAGAGGCAACATGTAAGAACGAATTAAAGGGGTTAAAAAAAATGGGACAAACCGGGGGTCGAACTTGCGTGTTATATACCCAAGGCACAAACCTTACCCACCATAACAAGTCCACTATTGTTGAAATTTTCAAAAACATTATATATATATTAAAAGCTGGTTCTTTTAGAAAATGGCACAAAATCATATGCAAAGTTGTCTATTGTATATATATACAATATTACATATGGCGTGAGAATAGATGATCATTCTATAAGAAAAAACTGGTTTCATAAAAAGTCATGTCAGTCTAGCTATAGGGTCCCAACTTACAGTTTTTATTTTATTTTGTTTTTAACCCAAGTAAATATATCAGAGCCTATTATATAAACTTTATTATGAAAAATATATAAATAAGGTTTCAAAGTAAAGGGATATTAAAAGATTAACACACTATAGAAAACTTTTAATTAAGGTACTTGATTTATTTTATAACTAACTGTGACGCCCACTCTCAGACTTGGCTCCAGAAGGGGTCACTAATCGTATTTACTCATGAACACATGGTACAACAGAGATAACTAAACAGCGAAAATTAAAAACTTTTTATATATATATATATATATATATATATATATATATATATATATATATATATATATATATGCCAAATACAACAGTAAGGAAGATACAACATAATCTAACAACTAGATCTTATCTATGTCTATTGCCAGTCTACTATCGAGTCCTTTCCTGATAGCTTGTCCACCTAGTCTATCCTCACCAAAGCCCTTTCCTTGCTACCTTAAACATCGTCATCACCTGACATACATATGTTTTTGGAAAGGTCAGCTTACGCTGGTGAGTTATACGTTTTTTAAAAAAATGTTACATTTGCCTCGAAAGTTTATTCCAACGCTTGGGCCTAACGGCCCCCTTTTATAAAACATTTATCAAGTATAAAACATAATAGAATTATACTATAACTTTAAAACCATTATTCTTTAAACAGTTATCAGGTATAAAACAGAGTTATACCAAAACATTCATTTATTTAATCAGTTAACCATTTCTCCATTTAACCATTTACCCGTTTAATCGTTCAACCGTTTAACATTTTAACAGGTATAAACATAACAATGTTTTACCAAACATAACCTTTAAACAGTTTAGTACTCAAAGTACTCTGGGTCTCGTAGACCCTCTCTTGTGCAAATAATCATTAGGTATAAAACACAAAAGAGTTATACGAAATATTATAAGCAGTCATTTATTTACTTACTAAGCATTGTCTATTGGAACCACGTTAGTTCCTCGGGCAACCGTCACCATCCGAATACCTCTTCAATAGAGCAGCCGTCGCTACCCCGGAGAACCGTCGTTCCCCGCTTCTAGTTGTACAACTACCTTTTTCCCTTTTCACTAGACAATATCTGCTTAGATTAAAACCTTTTCAACCTTTACAACTTTTTCAACCTTTTCAAAAGTCCATTTACATAACTTTCCCGAAAATTGTTTATAACAGGTAATCATTGTTTATAACAGTTATAGGCCTTAAAACATTTCACGTATGTGTATCGGCACAAAACATGTAAAAGACATTTTAACGCATTTCCTTAATATTTCTCATATATATCATTCCTAAAGAAATTTAGGAGTTTAACAATTTAGGACATTTCACCCGTAAACACTATCATAACCTTTTCACGTATATTTCAAACTAGCAGCCATTTAACAGTTTAATACTGTAAAGCATTTCATCAATAATCAATTTCATAACATCTTCATAAGGACCTTTCGCGTATATATCAATCAAAAACCTTTTAACAACTCTAACAGTTAAAACATGCAATATCTCAGTTATAAAACTTTTGATTATATTTTCATAACATTTGTATGTATATCAGTCCGAAAACATTTAAAACATTTAAAAAGTGGGCTCATAGAACTCACCTTATTCTCTTAGCAGTTAATTCAGGCAAAACCTCCGCTATGCCTTCCAATCTAATTGCGTATTGTATGGCTTTAACACAAGGTTTAATATAATAAACACTTCCTATGTTTATTTTAACATCTCATTATCTTAATAATATTTAATTACTAAGTTTATTCCTTTTTAAAGGTTTAAATGACCAAAATGCCCTTTATGCGGTTATCCTTTTCTTTTAACGATAATACGAAGACGCGCATTCCTATAAGTAAACGCTCACTCCGGGATCGCCCAGTGAGGTATGCCAATTCCCAGTTGGGATTTATGCAACACCCCCGCTTTGCCAGAAACCCTAGTGTACAGGCGCTTACCCTTCCGGTCCGCACGAACTTCTAAATATTCGATTAATTCGGTATATTCAATACTTTAATATATGTCCATTTTGATTTCATATATACTTATTTATATATATATGTTGCCATACGAAAAATCAAGTCCCTATACCCTTCGGATTATTTTATATTAAATAATCTTATTTAGAAACCCTAATTTCTTGTTTTTCTCATTTCTTGACCAAAACTCATTTTTATACGAAACCGACTTAGAGTATTATTCATTATAACATTTTATAATATGATTTAAAATATCAAAGCTTAATTCAAAACCGTTTACTCAATTTGGGCAGAACAACGTTATGAAAAACGAATGTTAGGGGCTGTATTTATAACCCTCAGATGCGCCTCAGTCCCCTGCATGTGTCTATAATGATAAGCCGGCCAAAAACGACGCGTATACGAAGAAATTTGGGTAACAAGTTAGCAAACGTGGCTCAAAAATGAGCCAAAGATAATTCTGGTGCTGTTCGCAACCCATGCGGGACGCATATGGTTTGTTGTGTGCATGCATGCGGTCCGCATGCCTTCTCCAACCAACTATTTTCATTTTTAGCCCTTTAACTTCTGTAAATTGCACTTAACCCCCTGAACTTCTATAGTTTTATTAGTTTATGTACCAAAACATTATGAGACATAATTCTAATATTTTTAGGGCTCGAGATACGTTTGATAAGGTTTATATACATTCGTATATATATATATATATATATATATATATATATTATATATATATATATATATATTTTCCATTAGTTTACATTTTAACCCTTTCTACTTCTTATACTTATCATTTCATGCTCCGAATCACTTTAGGACACATTTATAATAACTTCTAAGCCTCATGTTCATATAAATACATGTATAATACTTGTATACGTTACGTATTTATTTATTTTTAACCATTATTTTAACGTAAGGATACGTTCATATTTTTCACATGTTTAACTATTCTAACACGTATTCCCACGTAATTATTCATCAAATGAATATTTCACATGCATTTAAGCCTTTAGAATATACATATATATATATATATATATATATATATATATATATATATATATATGTACATACTTACACATATATCTAACATAATACAATCGTGTAAATGTATTTTCCTCCGATTATCATTTATTCCTATCATATCAACTTCTAAACACGTATTTCATGTTGATGTCATGCATATCAATTATCTTTGTTATAAAACATGTATTTATTTCATTTCATCAACCAACATGTGTATAACCCTATCTTTTATTAATTCATTACCCGTTAACAGGTAAACATGCATTTTTCATACGTTTCATCACGTTTAGCTATCTAACACATATATCATATTCACCTACCATATTAAACACCTATAGCATTTTGCAAATCATTACCTTTTACCCATTTATCAACCATAAGCCATATCAATATACGTTTTAGCTACTTAACACGCATAACACACGTATATAATTCAAGTTATGAAATTTTGGGGTGTTACACTAACAAATTATTTCATGCTTACTCACTTGACGTTATACTATTAATATTTGTAAGCTAATAGGAATAGTACTCACTTTTTACTGGGTCACATGGCGGTCATATGCTTAATACTTTGAGCATTTGAGTTTGGATTTTAATGTGTTACGTTGTCTTTTTGTAAATTTTGTTTTATTTATGTTGTTTTATAACAATGTTATTTTTTATATATCCGTATTATCTGTGTTACAACGTACGAATAATAAATCTAGTTATTAGATACATCAGTTAAATTATTGCCTTTTATTTTGAGTGGTGTGCAACCAATTTTTAAATCCGCCTAACCTATGACCTGTTTATAAAAAGATTTAAACCTTCAATCTTTCTCAATCTTAAGAAAACCACCAAACAACACTATATAAGTACCATCAAGGTGGAAGTCTTTTTCATAATTAAATTATTGCCTAGTATCAACTATTTTGTGATGCTATAGAGATGCTTGACATCGCTGAGACTCCTGCACCATGTGCTACAATCAATATTGTATTTATTATAACTTTAATCCACAAAAAGATTATTTATGTCTGTACGTGTGTGGGTTTCAAGCTTTAATAGGTGAACCATAAGTAAGTTTTTCATTCTACTCTTACCTTTTTTTTTAAACTTCAATATTAGACTACTACGTTATACCCACGCTTTACTATTGTGATTGGGGACGCATTTTAATAAAACTTAAATAGAAACGTAGATGAAACGGTATATACATTAACTAGGATAGAACCCGTATGTAATACGGGTTGAATCATTAAAAATATATATATAAATGATAATTCATGCATACCCTTCTTATTACCAGAATAACGTATTACATTCCATTAGATAAAAAACTAAAGTTATAATTCATAATATGGTATTGGTGACTTTACTCTCTTTATAAAAAATATATATTTAGGACATGTCTGTACTTGTATATTAGGAAAATACAAGATAAACTTGATCATGTTTAAAAAACAATCAAACCCTCAATAGCGACTAACTTGAATTATGAATTGACAAACTTGAGACTTTAGGTCTGTATAAAAAGTTAGATGAGTATAAAGTTTTATCAAAATTATAATGAGCACATTCTAAGTGTTGAGTATAAAATTTAAATTATAATCAAAAGATTATAATGTTGTTATCAATAAAAAATGTTATGTTGATATATATTAGAAAACTTACAATTGTATTAGGCGCGATGTCTAAAATTTCCAAATTGGATGAACATGGCTCATTTGATATGGTAGGAAAAACTATTTAATATTGGATATTATAAACATGATTTTTATTGCTTATGAATTTCTCTATAAATAGTATCACCCACAACGCAACGCTGATTGAATTTGTAAAATAGTATTAGGTATTCGTTAATTAAAATATTAAATATGATTTGCTCAATTATATTTGAAAACACACTAAATACATGTTTATTGGTATTTTATAAGTTTCTAAATATTTTTTAAAATGAAAATAACAGTTTAAATTATTTCTATATAAAAATAAGATGTAAATTAATATATGATTGTCATAATTCCATAAATATAAATAGATAAAATGTATCATGATTATAAAATAGGATATAATTTCCAATAAAAAAGAATTAATTAGGGAATAGATTTGGGAGGGAAAACTTTTGTGAGAATTAACCTAGTGTTGACATGTGTCACCAATTGTAATTGTTTATTAGAGTAGGAAGATGAAGATCTGAAACACACAAAGCTAAAGTAAGAAACATTAATTTTAGCACTGAATTAATTATAATTGAATTCAATTATAATTAATTTATTAAGTTTAGCCCGAACGTTGTGACGAACTGTTGTTGCGATTGACAAACTTAAATACTTAATAAAATAATTATAATTGAATTTTAACTACAACTAAGATGGATTAACGACACAAAAAATACCCTTCACTATCAACAATGACAATTAATGACATCAACTGAAAAGTTATTCACCCTTTTCCTTGTCATTTTGTCACAATTAAAATTCCAAACAATAACATAAATAGTTTGATACTTTGTAAATCTAGCAACAAATTACTATTACTATTAGTACTAGTTAGTGCCCCGGGTAAATACTCAGGGATGTGATATAAAAAGAATTAAACGAAGTAAAAGATTAAAGCTTAATTTTTTTCTAACTATTAAATGATTGATCAAATTGGAGTTCAAATTCATCAATGGTGGGTTTAGAAAGTCGCGACTTTGTTTTTTGATTCGTTCACAATCATTCGTTGATCAAAACCTAAGCAATATGGATATAGTTTTGTTAGGTTTTCTTTCATGAACCCAAAGCAATTTACGGATCAAATTTTTATTGAGAAATGAAGGAGATATGATGAATCAAAGTTATGGTATTGTAAAACAAATATGGATATTTTTTTGTATGGAAAGAATTTAATTTTTTATTTTTAATTATAAGGTCTTTCCTTTTTGTAAATACAGTTTAATTTTTTAATTCAAAAATCTATAAAAATGACACATAAGCTAATCCTAGATATAGATTAGTACTATAAAAACATATTCAAATGGTTATGAATAGTTTACGTTGGGGTATTTTTGGATACAACAAGTAGTACCCAAAGTTTATTTTCATACAACTAGTACTTAATACATTTTTTCATGTTTTCGGTAAGGATTTGAGCATAACTGTATGTACATAATTAACATGCTCGTTTCTTATCAAAATTATGAGAAACCAAGTCAACAAGCCAGAACTTGGTAAGAACATATATTCCAAAACGGACAAAGTCGGGAACATATTTTCACAGGATTGAGGCACTTTGGATTTTTTCTTCTCTCCCTTATTTTTCTTTACCTACCCATAAAGTTATCCCCTTAGTTAGCCATGTTGAGTCTATCCCTTCTAATTTCTTTAACCCGCAAATTAATTGGTAATACCCCCCCCCCCCCCCCCCCAAAAAAAAAAAACCAAAATAACACTTTCTTTGCCATTTATCTTCGCAATAATATGATCTCTTACGAATACTTCAAAATAAGTGACTTTTTGTTTTAAATTATCTTCTCAGACGCTGCTGCAGAAATCGTCAATCTATGATAAACGAAGCTCTTAAATAGTTCATTATTTCTAAAGTCACAGAAAAGTTTGCAGAGATTGTACATTGCATCTTTCACCACTTTCTAGCCAAATACATCAAAACACCTAGCCCTAGCCTACCCTTATAACCTTTAAGCCCTCATGATGCTTATGTGGATTCCGGGAAGATCGGTGGATGTTTGATACCTTCACAAACCTATGACCCTTGCTTCACTTTACTTCGGTATCAGTGACCACTCAAAGTCCGTACATATACTAACCATGAGAGTCGAGTGATCCCTTGTGACTTGTACATGCTTTTATAAATCTAAAATTTCCAGTAGGCTTGCTTTTAGCTTTCAATATATCAATAAAAATGGAATGAACAAGCAAAATAGAGATAAAGGGTCGATGTAATTGGAGAACAAGTTTTTAAATGCAGGATCAAAACCAAAACAGATCTAGAAATAATTCTTTTCTACTAACTCTTTAGGTAATTGTAGGTCCGAGATTAAACCAAGAACACGATATCTAATCACAAACGAGTGCGGAAACCTCGTGAGTGATTGATTCAAGAAACAAGTAGAAGAAATAGACTCAATCTATAAGAAAGATTGAATCTTGAATGAATATCACTACTTGTTGAAGCTGATCGTAAACTAGTGAGAACACAGAAATCGTAAACTGCCAATTGTATTAGAAAAGCTTGGTTACAAAGAAAGACAAATGGGTTTATATATACCCATACCCTAATCGTAAACCTAGCAGGCCCAAGAAGCCCAAATCAAAAGCTAGACAAGTCCAATTACAAGATAAATAACTAGCCCAAACCAAAATACAATAAGCCCAATTACAAATGTTCATGCCTTAAATAAGCCTAGCCCAACAATCTTCCCCTAGGCATGAAGCATTTGAACTTCTCTTCTATGGCAGCAGGAGGTCAAACCTGAAGGTGTTCTGAACGTTGTTTGACCACCACTTGTTCGCTACAATCCGTTCTGCAGTCCCATGAAAAATTCCCACCCTCACAGCATTCTCCATATCATTTTCATCACCAAGTATAGGCTGTGAGGCGAGAAGCTTTATGTCTCTTTCTCCAAAACGCAGCAGATCAACTGGATCATAGAAGCGAAACTGCCGGAGACCTTTGCATAGAACCACCACCTCGTGAGTTGTTGGATCATAGCACCAGCAGTCAAAGTTTTTGACCAATGTACCGTCTTCGATTTCATCCAACATATTGATCACTCGCGTACGCTTAGTAGGTGGTCTTCTAGCTTCACCAATTGGATTCCCAGTCACAGGGTCAGTACCTGTCTCAACCCATCTCACCTGCTTCAGGTCGAAGTCAGCAAAATTGTTCTCCAGATGGCTTAAAAGGTTGTTTCTGATAAGTTCCCCATCAGTGCTATTCCACCTGTTGATGAAGGGAGCTCGGAGCAAACTCCTGATCTCAGGCTCAGTCCATGAGTGGAATTGAGCACGTGTTCTGTAATACTCAACTGGACTGAAGCCGTCACGGATCACAGCAAACAGTTTCTTCTCCGTATCATAGTGCCAGCACAGGATGGCTTCACGACTCCCCCTTTTGTCAATGGAGCTTTCACCAACATCGAGGGCGTATTTTGTGGGGGCTGGTCCTTGGTAGAATTCACGGAACCAGTTGTCGTGTCCTTCAGGGGCCTTGGAGATGACTCTGCCACTTCGGGCGTAATCTGGCATCACTATGTTTTCATCACCATCATCTGCCTCCACAGCTTCTCCAGTTTGAGATGAACTCTGACCTGAGGCACCTGTGTTGCCAGGCCCTGTACCACCTGTCAGCTCAATAACCTTCTTTCTCAGCCCCTTAATCATATTGTAGAGAAATTCCATCCTTTCTTTGTCAGCTATCTCATATCCTTTCATATAATCTCTGTTTGCTTCCTCCTTTTCTCTCAAAATTTTGATTTCATCCTTGAGAGTCTTTATCTCATTCTCTCTCATTCTGTTCTGAGAGATCAGGAAGTTAATCTGAGGATCAGAACTAATCCTCAGATCAACTGGAAGCTCAGCAGCCATTAATGGGCGGAAACCAGGAGCAGCAAGAGGTTGGCTTGTCGCGGTAGAGAGGCTAATTCTGACCGGACTAGGAACAATGAATGTGCTATCAACCTCCAGAAATTGCCTATCTTCACGTACAGGGCTTTGCACGTTCAGAATCGGACTATTGTGCTGCACAAAGGTAGGTTGATCTTGCACTGCTTCTGTCTGAGTAGCAGAAGGTTGTTCTTGACTGGCTTCTTCATTTGATTCTTCCCGTCCAGTGAGTCCCTCAGAATTTGGTTCAGTTGGTTCTATAAGCATAATACTGGAGCTCGTCTTGGTAAGCTTGAACCGAACGTTTCTTGGATCAGATTTTCTACGAGGAGATGGCTCACGGACAGGGGCAGGTTCCTCAACAAGAACATCATCCACAGTCAAATTTATCTCAGGAGGCGTATCATCACTGCCAGATGACCCAACCATATCTTCTCTTGACCTTTTGTGAATTAGAGGCTCCAAGTCTCTATAGATATCTTCTTCAGCAATGTCTTGTCCAGCGAGAATGTCATCCATTATATTTTCTTCGTCGGATGGAATGACATCATCCTCCTGAACATTGACAGCAGTAATTGCTGTTACATCTTGTTCCTCAGCAATGGATGCATTAACAACAGGAACATCTGCCTCAGGCTCGGATTCATCCATAACTTGCTCCCGTGCAACTTCTGGAAAGGCACCCCTCTTCACCCACTCCAGTCTACCTTCAAAAGATTTTTTACCTGGTCTATCCTGGGTTTGCAACCCAAACACCCCAATGTCCATCACTTTTACATCCAGCTTCTCAATCCTCTCCTCTATCGTTGGGTACTTCTTCATAACCACCATTTGTACAAACCTTGGAGTCATCAGAAACTGCTCTCTGGCACTCATCATGGCATTCCCTGCCCAATCCAGCAGCATCATCTTTGAAAAGTTAAATTTCCAATCCAATGCCAATGCTACAAGAGCAGTTCCGTGAATGGAATTCAACTGATCGAAGCTGGTTCTCTTGCCTAGAAAGGACTTCTGCATATAATGAGCCAAGCACCTCCAGTAGTGCGGCAGAAGTTTCTTGAAGATTGGCGGGAACTTTCCTTCGTAACCCAACAACTGAGCACCCGCCAGAACAACCTCCTTTGTGTAAGAGATAGGGTCAGCAGCTTCATCTGTGATGTTCAGGCCCTGCCTAATATCCTCTTCCTCAATCACAATTGGCCTGTTTTGGATTGTCGCAGTAATCCTTGTTTTGTCTGACACTACTACAAAAACTGCTTTCCTTGACACGCGAACGATGACACTCGAAAATTCTTGACGTGCAATTACCAAAGTGTCAAAATAAAGTGTCAATTATAGGTAATTCCTAAGAATTCATGACGCGCATTTTTGCGTGTCAAGAATATCTGTCATATTTAGAGAAAAAAAAACACGGAGGACACTTAAAATACGCGCGTCAAGAATTATCCGTCGTTTTATAAAAAAAAAATTCCCGCCAAAAAAATTGCCCAAAATTTCACTCCCGCTCACACTTAGATTTTTTTTTAACTTTTTCCCCAAATTTGCCCTAAATACACACTCGTACATTTTTTGCCGTCCAGAATCAAATCGACTCCCTACTTAGGTGAATCACTCCCGCTCCGGCGAGACCTAGCTCCGGCGACCTTGTCGTCCAGAATCACTCCCGCTCCGGCGAGACCTACATGATCCATTCCATGTTATCAAAATCTTTGCATCTATTCAAAACCCTAATTCCCAAATCCATGAAACCGCTATATAAATCGAAGTTGCAATCCCTAGCCTATCAACGCACTCAGAGAATCATCATCATCATCATCATCTACACGTAATTAGTAAGCTATTCATCCGAATCTACTGTTAGATCTGAAATTCTCTTCGTTTTTCTGTTTCTGTTCCGATTATCATATATGAATAGATGTTTCATCGCCTTTGTGTTTGAAATCGCTTCTAAATTTCAAAAATCGAAGCGATTTTTCACGAACTTACGTTCATTCGAGGCGTAAATTCATTGCGGGAGCGTTGAGTTGCTTCGCCTCAGTTAATCACCAGGTTCAGCTAATAAAACCCCGCTAGATTCATCAATTAACATTTAATCACGTCGTTTTTTGTTAATTTCGTATCGTATTTCGGTAATTAGGGATCCAGTGATGGCATGATATCTTTGAGACCTGATTACATACAATTTGGTGTAAATGATGATTTCACTTATGCATAAAGAACTCATGACTGGATTATATGCTAGGACGTGCCTTTCTTTGCTGTTATTAAGCAACTAAACAAGCATGATGTAAAACATTTAAATCTGAATAATGACTAGTACTTTCAACCAGTTGTTACTTTTTTATGAAATTAATTTATCTTTCATGTCTCATTGTTTAGAGTAAAGGTATGTTCCCATCCCAGCCTACCAGACCCTATCAATAGCCCTACTATGAGTGAGATTTTATTGGGTATAATTGTTTGTATGTTTGTGTCATTGTTTAGAAGAAAAAAAATGGACTTTTACTTTTTTTTCAGACGTATTGTTGTAATTATTCATCAAACTTATGCAATTGTATTATCTTTTTGTCTGTGAGTTCAGCTTGAATGGATGATCTTTTAAGAAAGTTGGCTCTATCTGTCTCGAACTTACAAGATTATAAAATTTATCTTTTTGGTGATTTTCTTATTTATTTTATCGAATCTTTTTATTTTGGAGTCTACAGTTAGGACTCAAGATGAAATTTTTTAATCAAAGATAATGAAGAGCATACAAAAGGACTTTGTATGCAGTGCTCAATTTTTAAATTTCACAATACTGAGCACAATATTTTTTTTCCTAGCTGCTTATATGAGTTGTTAACAAAGCAGAAGCTCATATGAACTTTTTTATATTTTAAAAAATTACGCTAAAGAGCGTGAATGAAAAGTTTCAAGCTACTAGAGACATGGCTTTTTCATGGTTTCTAATCATATTATTCTAGAATATCTGTGTACGTAACAGTTAGATTTTATAGAAATATCTTTTTGAATTAAATGGTATAGCTCATGTGATAACCTGTTTGATTCCACAATAGTTCACATATAAAATAAAGGTTTTATGGTTTTGCAGGTAATACTCCTTCTTCTAATGACATCTGGAAGGGATCCGGGCATAATTCCTCGAAATGCACACCCTCCACAACCAGAAACTATGGATCTGGGTATGGAAGTGGGGCCGGGTCAAACTCCACAGTTACGTTTGCCCCGGGTCAAAGAAGTGATTGTCAATGGGATGACCGTAAAAGTCAAATACTGCGATACTTGCATGTTGTATCGACCTCCACGTTGTTCTCATTGTTCCATTTGTGACAACTGTGTGGAAAGATTTGATCATCACTGCCCATGGGTTGGACAGTGTATTGGACGGGTGAACAACATTCTTCTCTTCTTTTTAGCAGCTTCACTTGTTTCCATGTGATCTAATGATAGAGGTGGCAACACGGGTGGGTCAGGCGGGCTGGGTAACAAGCCAAAACGGGTACTTTTTTGTACATATTGAAACCGGTTGGGCTTACCTGAGACGCTTTTCTCAAAACATTCAAATTACCATCAGACAAGATCAAACGACATGTTTAGAAAAAATAAAATATTTCTTTTATTCTCTTTTATAAATATTATTTGTTTACATCAGTTGTTCATGTTTTATAGAAATCAAGATATTTTATATAGTTTAAGAAATTTTACAACATAGTATACTTTTAAAAAATTAAACAAAAAAGATTTAGAAAACCTCAAATAAGATTTTATTCCTAAACTACCATTCTATTCCTTGAAGGATTGAGGAAGACTTCTCTCCCCTAAAGATATGAAATTCTTTAAAGGGAAGGAATCACATTCCTTAGGAAATGGTCTGTTTTTAGAACTTTTTAACCCAAAGTTGTGTAAACTCATTCTAAATTAACTTGTTGGAAATATTTGTTCCCAACAGCGAGAAGGCGGATCTCTCCCATCGGAGGACATGAATGTGGCCCAACATAGCGGCTGCAGCTGCTACTGCTGTTTCCCTTGTGGTGGTGACAGAATTTGAACCACTGTGGTACGAGTCATTTGCAGGTATGTTCAGACTCTTGCTGCAGGTTGTAAATCTCAGGTATGGTATCATGAAGCAAGTGTTTAGCTATTCTGCATTGATCAGATTATTAACTTAATTGAATCCTTGCTCCTTGTTGCCAGAATCACACAAGCATAATTCCTTAAACTTAACCAATATTGATTGAAACTTATTTTATCATTACACAACGAAACTGGTAAATATCAAATATGCTAACGTTTATTGTTGGGTCAGGGACGATACGAGATTATGAGGAATTACATGCCTAAAGTTGGTTCTCTTGGACTTGACATGATGTTCAGGACATGTACCGTTCAGGTTGTAGTTCCAACTATTATATACGGCCTCTAAATTTTTACTTATGTTTTCTCAGGTTTGCTTGCTTTTCAGTGGTTGGTTGGTTTCCTAAGTTATCTTTCTCAAGCTTAACAGGTTTGTGTATTCTTAACCCGGCTGTTGTTCTTCATTCTCTCACCTTTGCATGTTGTAAAATTATATATATTCTTAACCCGTTTAATAATAAATGGGTCGCTAGCAAGACTGATGTTGAGATTTTAGCCTGCTAGCAAGACTGATGTTGAGATTGCCTTCAACATACACTTTTAACAGTTCCATGTATGGTACACTTGTACATTTTGATGATCACTCTCAGTTTTAAGAGTTGTTTGGATGTGCATTTTAACTGATCACTACTATGTTAAAATTACAATATATGATCTTCAGCATGCTGGGTAAAAGTGATTATGATTCTGATTATTAAGATCAAAATAATCTGATCCAGGGAACCAGGTAAGAAGTTACATTTCTGAAAGCTGATTGCTGAGTGAAATGTACAATTACCTTGCTATCTATGGCTTTAAGTGGCAATACTTACTTTCAAAATGCACATCCATTACCTTGCTATCCATGGCTTTAACGTCATTCTTTGTTGGAGGTTTTCATCTCTTATTCTATTATGTCAACTCAATGACTCAGAAAATGGCCTTCAAAACCTATACTACTTTATTTTATTCCAGATGGCAGGCAACTCACAAAGGGGTAGTAGACCAGGTTCCTATTCTATTTTAATTTAAGATTTCTAAAGTTTTCATGTGATTTGGGATGATGTTTGTTGGTGGCTTGTATTTTATAAAGATTTTGGACTAATTATGAGTGTTGAGGCTAGTGTGCATTTTTTTTGAACAAACCTACACTGCTCTTAACTACACATTTTTTTAAGTTGCACCTTATTGGGATTGAACCTCAGTTTACTTTTACTTCTTTACACTGGAGAAAGGACTAGCAATTGATACCACTGCTCTGTTTGTTCTTAGGATTTCTGACATTTTTAGAGTTAAGTATGGTTTTAGTCCCTGCACACAACTTCATCTGGTATCCTCTCAGATGCAATCTGTTATCAAAGAGTTAAGTCATCACAAATTGTAGGTTCTTATTAACTGCAGGAATAACAAAAAGCTTCTAGGCCATGTTAGGGCATTTGATCGACACTGCAATATGGTGCTGGAAAATGTCAGAGAGATGTGGACTGAGGTCTGTTTTTTTAATGAAATTAACTTATGTTCGTTCTTTTTGTTTCATCTTTTAATACTACAAACTGTCCACTTTTTTATTATTTTGCGGTTTTTGAATATCAGGTGCCCAAGACAGGAAAAGGCAAAAAAAAGCTCTCCCGGTTAACAAAGATAGATTTATTAGCAAGATGTTTCTTCGAGGCGATTTGGTCATCATTGTGCTTAGAAATCCCAAGTAAAAGGTATTCTGCTTTGTTCTTCTTCTTGAAACATTTAGGCCTTTCTGTTTTTTTGATGCCTCTGATAGATTACTAATGTAGAATCATAGACTTCTGCTTTTTCTCACTCCTGTTTTCTTATGCCCGTTTAGTAAGCTTAGATGCTATGTTATTCAACCAGCAGTTTTCTACAAATTATGCTAAGGAATTATCAGGAAATGTATACATGAGTAAAGGTAATAAGAACTTGGATTTAATTTATTATTTACTTTTCAGATTCAAAAGGTACAAGGCTGTTACAATTCTAATTGATAGCCCTGGGGGTAGTACTCTTCCTTTTATTAATTTGGGGGTTCTATAATGTGAAATAGGCATGACATAATCGGGCATATGCCCTTTCCGTTCAGCCAATCCAAACCCTATCTATGGCAGTTAATATTTCCAACTACAGAATTAGTTTCATACTTGTTCCACAAACACTCAGATTTATTTTTAAATGTTGATTTTGACTTGGTGTAGGTTGTTGGAACTTGAAGTGGCAGCTCTGGGTTTTGGTTATTGTGAGGCATATAAAAGTGATGAAGAAGAAGATTACTTGTAAGTATTATTGGAATGTATATCAGATTGGGATTTCTAGTGTTGAGTCCACATGTATATTTTCATCTTGTTCAATTACTTGTAAGCATTGATGTAAACTCATGTTAACTTTGTAATATTTGCTATATATATGAAATGTAGTATTTTTGCTATAATTGTATTTTTATTTTGCATTTTTAGGTTAATTATCATTTAATGTAGAAATTAGTGATTCTATAGAAATATATTTTTTTTATATTTTTTTACATTCTTGACGCGTAAATCTGCGTGTCATAAACAGACGACACAAAAAAATATTATAAATAAAAATATATTAATCACAGACGACACCCTTTCTTGACGCGCAAAATGGGTGTCAAGAATGGAGTGTCAAGGATAGCGTGTCATTGTTCGCGCGTCAAGAGCTTCTTGACACGCATTTTGCGCGTCAAGAAGCTTCTTGACCCCCGCATCCTTGACGCGCATTTGCGTGTCAAGAAGGCACTTTCTTGACACGCAATGCACGTCAA
>JBCNJP010011281.1:0-17401 GCA_039602395.1 Deinandra increscens subsp. villosa
CAATAAGTTGTGTTTACGACCAATTATGGCCCAATAATGTGTGTTTAGTTGGGACTAATGAGTCCCAACTAAGGTGTGTATATAACAAATAAGTTGTGTTTAGGACCAATGATGGCCCAATAAGGTGTGTTTAGTAGGGCAATGAGGGTCGGTTGGGACCAATAAGTCCTAGTAAGGTGTGTCTTATATAACCAATAAGTTGTGTTTAGGACCAATGATGGCCCAATAATGTGTGTTTAAGGGCAATGATGGTCCGTTGGGACCAATGAGTCCCAATAAAGTGTGTATATAACCAATAAGTTGTGTTTATGACCAATTATGGCCCAATAAGGTGTGTTTAGTTGGGACCAATGAGTCCCACTAATGTGTGCATATAACCAATACGTTGTGTTTACGACCAATGATGGCACAATAAAGTGGGTTTAGGGACAATCAGGGTTAGTTGGCACCAATGAGTCCTAATAAGGTGTTTATATAACCAATAAGTTGTGTTTACGACCAATTATGGCCCAATATGGTGTGTTTATTTGGGACTAATGTGTCCCACTAAGGTGTGTATATAACCAATAAATTATGTTTAGGACCAATGATGGCCCAATAATGTGTGTTTAAGGGCAATGAGGGTCCGTTGGGACCAATGAGTCGCAATAAAGTGTGTATATAACCAATAAGTTGTGTTTACGACCAATTATGCCCCAATAAGGTGTGTTTAGTTGGCACCAATGAGTCCCACTAATGTGTGCATATAACCAACACGTTGTGTTTAGGACCAATGATGGCACAATAAAGTGGGTTTAGGGACAATGAGGGTTAGTTGGCACCAATGAGTCCTAATAAGGTGTGTTTAGTTGGGACCAATGAGTCCCACTAATGTGTGCATATAACCAATACGTTGTGTTTACGAACAATGATGGCACAATAAAGTGGGTTTAGGGACAATGAGGGTTAGTTGGCACCAATGAGTCCTAATAAGGTGTTTATATAACCAATAAGTTGTGTTTACGACCAATTATGGCCCAATATGGTGTGTTTATTTGGGACTAATGTGTCCCACTAAGGTGTGTATATAACCAATAAATTATGTTTAGGACCAATGATGGCCTAATAAGGCGTGTTTAGTAGGGCAATGAGGGTCGGTTAGAACCAATAAGTCCTAGTAAGGTGTGTATATAACCAATAAGTTGTGTTTAGGACCAATGACGGCCCAATAATGTGTGTTTAGTTGGGACTAATGAGTCCCACTAAGGTGTGTATATAACCAATAAGTTGTGTTTAGGAACAATGATGGCCCAATAAGGTGTGTTTAGTAGGGCAATGAGGGTCGGTTGGGACCAATAAGTCCTAGTAAGGTGTTTCTTATATAACCTATAAGTTGTGTGTAGGACCAATGATGGCACTATAAGGAGTGTTTAGTAGGGCAACGAGGGTCGGTTGGGACCAATAAGTCCTAGTAAGGTGTGTCTTATATAACCAATAAGTTGTGTTTAGGACCAATGATGGCCCAATAATATGTGTTTAAGGGCAATGAGGGTCAGTTGGGACCAATGAGTCCCAATAATGTGTGTATATAACCAATAAGTTGTGTTTACGACCAATTATGGCCCAATAAGGTGTGTTTAGTTGGCACCAATGAGTCCCACTAATGTGTGCATATAACCAACACGTTGTGTTTAGGACCAATGATGGCACAATAAAGTGGGTTTAGGGACAATGAGGGTTAGTTGGCACCAATGAGTCCTAATAAGGTGTTTATATAACCAATAAGTTGTGTTTACGACCAATTATGGCCCAATAATGTGTGTTTAGTTGGGACTAATGAGTCCCACTAAGGTGTGTATATAACCAATAAGTTGTGTTTAGGACCAATGATGGCCCAATAAGGTGTGTTTAGTAGGGCAATGAGGGTCGGTTGGGACCAATAAGTCCTAGTAAGGTGTGTCTTATATAACCAATAAGTTGTGTTTAGGACCAATGATGGCCCAATAATGTGTGTTTAAGGGAAATGATGGTCCGTTGGGACCAATGAGTCCCAATAAAGTGTGTATATAACCAATAAGTTGTGTTTATGACCAATTATGGCCCAATAAGGTGTGTTTAGTTGGGACCAATGAGTCCCACTAATGTGTGCATATAACCAATACGTTGTGTTTACGACCAATGATGGCACAATAAAGTGGGTTTAGGGACAATCAGGGTTAGTTGGCACCAATGAGTCCTAATAAGGTGTTTATATAACCAATAAGTTGTGTTTACGACCAATTATGGCACAATATGGTGTGTTTATTTGGGATTAATGTGTCCCACTAAGGTGTGTATATAACCAATAAATTATGTTTAGGACCAATGATGGCCTAATAAGGCGTGTTTAGTAGGGCAATGAGGGTCGGTTAGAACCAATAAGTCCTAGTAAGGTGTGTATATAACCAATAAGTTGTGTTTAGGACCAATGACGGCCCAATAATGTGTGTTTAGTTGGGACTAATGAGTCCCACTAAGGTGTGTATATAACCAATAAGTTGTGTTTAGGAACAATGATGGCCCAATAAGGTGTGTTTAGTAGGGCAATGAGGGTCGGTTGGGACCAATAAGTCCTAGTAAGGTGTTTCTTATATAACCTATAAGTTGTGTGTAGGACCAATGATGGCACTATAAGGAGTGTTTAGTAGGGCAACGAGGGTCGGTTGGGACCAATAAGTCCTAGTAAGGTGTGTCTTATATAACCAATAAGTTGTGTTTAGGACCAATGATGGCCCAATAATATGTGTTTAAGGGCAATGAGGGTCAGTTGGGACCAATGAGTCCCAATAATGTGTGTATATAACCAATAAGTTGTGTTTACGACCAATTATGGCCCAATAAGGTGTGTTTAGTTGGCACCAATGAGTCCCACTAATGTGTGCATATAACCAACACGTTGTGTTTAGGACCAATGATGGCACAATAAAGTGGGTTTAGGGACAATGAGGGTTAGTTGGCACCAATGAGTCCTAATAAGGTGTTTATATAACCAATAAGTTGTGTTTACGACCAATTATGGCCCAATAATGTGTGTTTAGTTGGGACTAATGAGTCCCACTAAGGTGTGTATATAACCAATAAGTTGTGTTTAGGACCAATGATGGCCCAATAAGGTGTGTTTAGTAGGGCAATGAGGGTCGGTTGGGACCAATAAGTCCTAGTAAGTTGTGTCTTATATAACCAATAAGTTGTGTTTAGGACCAATGATGGCCCAATAATGTGTGTTTAAGGGAAATGATGGTCCGTTGGGACCAATGAGTCCCAATAAAGTGTGTATATAACCAATAAGTTGTGTTTATGACCAATTATGGCCCAATAAGGTGTGTTTAGTTGGGACCAATGAGTCCCACTAATGTGTGCATATAACCAATACGTTGTGTTTACGACCAATGATGGCACAATAAAGTGGGTTTAGGGACAATCAGGGTTAGTTGGCACCAATGAGTCCTAATAAGGTGTTTATATAACCAATAAGTTGTGTTTACGACCAATTATGGCACAATATGGTGTGTTTATTTGGGATTAATGTGTCCCACTAAGGTGTGTATATAACCAATAAATTATGTTTAGGACCAATGATGGCCCAATAATGTGTGTTTAAGGGCAATGAGGGTCCGTTGGGACCAATGAGTCCCAATAAAGTGTGTATATAACCAATAAGTTGTGTTTACGACCAATTATGCCCCAATAAGGTGTGTTTAGTTGGCACCAATGAGTCCCACTAATGTGTGCATATAACCAACACGTTGTGTTTAGGACCAATGATGGCACAATAAAGTGGGTTTAGGGACAATGAGGGTTAGTTGGCACCAATGAGTCCTAATAAGGTGTGTTTAGTTGGGACCAATGAGTCCCACTAATGTGTGCATATAACCAATACGTTGTGTTTACGAACAATGATGGCACAATAAAGTGGGTTTAGGGACAATGAGGGTTAGTTGGCACCAATGAGTCCTAATAAGGTGTTTATATAACCAATAAGTTGTGTTTACGACCAATTATGGCCCAATATGGTGTGTTTATTTGGGACTAATGTGTCCCACTAAGGTGTGTATATAACCAATAAATTATGTTTAGGACCAATGATGGCCTAATAAGGCGTGTTTAGTAGGGCAATGAGGGTCGGTTAGAACCAATAAGTCCTAGTAAGGTGTGTATATAACCAATAAGTTGTGTTTAGGACCAATGATGGCCCAATAATGTGTGTTTAGTTGGGACTAATGAGTCCCACTAAGGTGTGTATATAACCAATAAGTTGTGTTTAGGAACAATGATGGCCCAATAAGGTGTGTTTAGTAGGGCAATGAGGGTCGGTTGGGACCAATAAGTCCTAGTAAGGTGTTTCTTATATAACCTATAAGTTGTGTGTAGGACCAATGATGGCACTATAAGGAGTGTTTAGTAGGGCAACGAGGGTCGGTTGGGACCAATAAGTCCTAGTAAGGTGTGTCTTATATAACCAATAAGTTGTGTTTAGGACCAATGATGGCCCAATAATATGTGTTTAAGGGCAATGAGGGTCAGTTGGGACCAATGAGTCCCAATAATGTGTGTATATAACCAATAAGTTGTGTTTACGACCAATTATGGCCCAATAAGGTGTGTTTAGTTGGCACCAATGAGTCCCACTAATGTGTGCATATAACCAACGCGTTGTGTTTAGGACCAATGATAGCACAATAAAGTGGGTTTAGGGACAATGAGGGTTAGTTGGCACCAATGAGTCCTAATAAGGTGTTTATATAACCAATAAGTTGTGTTTACGACCAATTATGGCCCAATAATGTGTGTTTAGTTGGGACTAATGAGTCCCACTAAGGTGTGTATATAACCAATAAGTTGTGTTTAGGACCAATGATGCCCCAATAAGGTGTGTTTAGTAGGGCAATGAGGGTCGGTTGGGACCAATAAGTCCTAGTAAGGTGTGTCTTATATAACCAATAAGTTGTGTTTAGGACCAATGATGGCCCAATAATGTGTTTTTAAGGGCAATTAGGGTCCGTTGGGACCAATGAGTCCCAATAAAGTGTGTATATAACCAATAAGTTGTGTTTACGACCAATTATGGCCCAATAAGGTGTGTTTAGTTGGGACCAATGAGTCCCACTAATGTGTGCATATAACCAATACGTTGTGTTTACGACCAATGATGGCACAATAAAGTGGGTTTAGGGACAATGAGGGTTAGTTGGCACCAATGAGTCCTAATAATGTGTTTATATAACCAATAAGTTGTGTTTACGACCAATTATGGTCCAATATGGTGTGTTTATTTGGGACTAATGTGTCCCACTAAGGTGTGTATATAACCAATAAATTATGTTTAGGACCAATGATGGCCCAATAAGGCGTGTTTAGTAGGGCAATGAGGGTCGGTTAGAACCAATAAGTCCTAGTAAGGTGTGTATATAACCAATAAGTTGTGTTTAGGACCAATGATGGCCCAATAATGTGTGTTTAGTTGGGACTAATGAGTCTCACTAAGGTGTGTATATAACCAATTAGTTGTGTTTAGGAACAATGATGGCCCAATAAGGTGTGTTTAGTAGGGCAATGAGGGTCGGTTGGGACCAATAAGTCCTAGTAAGGTGTTTCTTATATAACCAATAAGTTGTGTTTAGGACCAATGATTGCAATATAAAGAGTGTTTAGTAGGGCAACGAGGGTCGGTTGGGACCAATAAGTCCTAGTAAGGTGTGTCTTATATAACCAATAAGTTGTGTTTAGGACCAATGATGTCCCAATAA
Source organism: Deinandra increscens subsp. villosa (assembly GCA_039602395.1). Classification (NCBI taxonomy): domain Eukaryota; kingdom Viridiplantae; phylum Streptophyta; class Magnoliopsida; order Asterales; family Asteraceae; genus Deinandra; species Deinandra increscens. The sequence goes on from JBCNJP010011281.1 coordinate 5,766, forward strand.
TATGTGTTTAAGGGCAATGAGGGTCAGTTGGGACCAATGAGTCCCAATAATGTGTGTATATAACCAATAAGTTGTGTTTACGACCAATTATGGCCAAATAAGGTGTGTTTAGTTGGCACCAATGAGTCCCACTAATGTGTGCATATAACCAATACGTTGTGTTTACGACCAATGATGGCACAATAAAGTGGGTTTAGGGACAATGAGGGTTAGTTGGCACCAATGAGTCCTAATAAGGTGTTTATATAACCAATAAGTTGTGTTTACGACCAATTATGGTCCAATATGGTGTGTTTATTTGGGACTAATGTGTCCCACTAAGGTGTGTATATAACCAATAAATTATGTTTAGGAACAATGATGGCCCAATAAGGCGTGTTTAGTAGGGCTATGAGGGTCGGTTAGAACCAATAAGTCCTAGTAAGGTGTGTATATAACCAATAAGTTGTGTTTAGGACCAATGATGGCCCAATAATGTGTGTTTAGTTGGGACTAATGAGTCCCACTAAGGTGTGTATATAACCAATTAGTTGTGTTTAGGAACAATGATTGCCCAATAAGGTGTGTTTAGTAGGGAAATGAGGGTCGGTTGGGACCAATAAGTCCTAGTAAGGTGTTTCTTATATAACCAATAAGTTGTGTTTAGGACCAATGATTGCAATATAAAGAGTGTTTAGTAGGGCAACGAGGGTCGGTTGGGACCAATAAGTCTTAGTAAGGTGTGTCTTATATAACCAATAAGTTGTGTTTAGGACCAATGATGTCCCAATAATATGTGTTTAAGGGCAACGAGGGTCAGTTGGGACCAATGAGTCCCAATAATGTGTGTATATAACCAATAAGTTGTGTTTACGACCAATTATGGCCCAATAAGGTGTGTTTAGTTGGCACCAATGAGTCCCACTAATGTGTGCATATAACCAACACGTTGTGTTTAGGACCAATGATGGCACAATAAAGTGGGTTTAGGGACAATGAGGGTTAGTTGGCACCAATGAGTCCTAATAAGGTGTTTATATAACCAATAAGTTGTGTTTACGACCAATTATGGCCCAATAATGTGTGTTTAGTTGGGACTAATGAGTCCCACTAAGGTGTGTATATAACCAATAAGTTGTGTTTAGGACCAATGATGGCCCAATAAGGTGTGTTTAGTAGGGCAATGAGGGTCGGTTGGGACCAATAAGTCCTAGTAAGGTGTGTCTTATATAACCAATAAGTTGTGTTTAGGACCAATGATGGCCCAATAACGTGTGTTTAAGGGCAATGAGGGTCCGTTGGGACCAATGAGTCCCAATAAAGTGTGTATATAACCAATAAGTTGTGTTTACGACCAATTATGGCCCAATAAGGTGTGTTTAGTTGGGACCAATGAGTCCCACGAATGTGTGCATATAACCAATACGTTGTGTTTACGACCAATGATGGCACAATAAAGTGGGTTTAGGGACAATGAGGGTTAGTTGGCAATAATGAGTCCTAATAAGGTGTTTGTATAACCAATAAGTTGTGTTTATGACCAATTATGGCCCAATATGGTGTGTTTAGTTGGCACCAATGAGTCCCACTAATGTGTGCATATAACCAACACGTTGTGTTTAGGACCAATGATGGCATAATAAAGTGGGTTTAGGGACAATGAGGGTTAGTTGGCACCAATGAGTCCTAATAAGGTGTTTATATAACCAATAAGTTGTGTTTACGACCAATTATGGCCCAATAATGTGTGTTTAGTTGGGACTAATGAGTCCCACTAAGGTGTGTATATAACCAATAAGTTGTGTTTAGGACCAATGATGGCCCAATAAGGTTTGTTTAGTAGGGAAATGAGGGTCGGTTGGGAGCAATTAGTCCTAGTAAGGTGTGTCTTATATAACCAATAAGTTGTGTTTAGGACCAATGATGGCCCAATAATGTGTGTTTAAGGGCAATGAGGGTCCGTTGGGACCAATGAGTCCCAATAAAGTGTGTATATAACCAATAAGTTGTGTTTACGACCAATTATGGCCCAATAAGGTGTGTTTAGTTGGGACCAATGAGTCCCACTAATGTGTGCATATAACCAATACGTTGTGTTTACGACCAACGATGGCACAATAAAGTGGGTTTAGGGACAATGAGGGTTAGTTGGCACCAATGAGTCCTAATAAGGTGTTTATATAACCAATAAGTTGTGTTTACGACCAATTATGGCCCAATATGGTGTGTTTATTTGGGACTAATGTGTCCCACTAAGGTGTGTATATAACCAATAAATTATGTTTAGGACCAATGATGGCCCAATAACCAATAAGTCCTAGTAAGGTGTGTATATAACCAATAAGTTGGGTTTAGGACCAATGATGGCCCAATAATGTGTGTTTAGTTCGGACTAATGAGTCCCACTAAGGTGTGTATATAACCAATAAGTTGTGTTTAGGAACAATGATGGCCCAATAAGGTGTGTTTAGTAGGGCAATGAGGGTCGGTTGGGACCAATAAGTCCTAGTAAGGTGTTTCTTATATAACCAATAAGTTGTGTTTAGGACCAATGATGGCACTATAAGGAGTGTTTAGTAGAGCAACGAGGGTCGGTTGGGACCAATAAGTCCTAGTAAGGTGTGTCTTATATAACCAATAAGTTGTGTTTAGGACCAATGATGGCCCAATAATATGTGTTTAAGGGCAATGAGGGTCAGTTGGGACCAATGAGTCCCAATAATGTGTGTATATAACCAATAAGTTGTGTTTACCAACAATTATGGCCCAATAAGGTGTGTTTAGCTGGGACCAATGAGTCACACTAATATGTGCATATAACCAATACTTTGTGTTTAGGACCAATGATGGCACAATAAAGTGGGTTTAGGGACAATGAGGGTTAGTTGGCACCAATGAGTCCTAATAAGGTGTTTATATAACCAATAAGTTGTGTTTATGACCAATTATGGCCCAATATGGTGTGTTTAGTTGGGACTAATGAGTCCCACTAAGGTGTGTATATAACCAATAAATTATGTTTAGGACCAATGATGGCCCAATAAGGTGTGTTTAGTAGGGCAATGAGAGTCGGTTAGAACCAATAAGTCCTAGTAAGGTGTGTATATAACCAATAAGTTGTGTTTAGGACCAATCATGGCCCAATAATGTGTGTTTAGTTGGGACTAATGAGTCCCACTAAGGTTTGTATATAACTAATAAGTTGTGTTTAGGACCAACGATGGCACTATATGGAGTGTTTAGTAGGGCAATGAGGGTCGGTTGGGACCAATAAGTCCTAGTAAGGTGTGTCTTATATAACCAATAAGTTGTGTTTAGGACCAATGATGGCCCAATAATGTGTGTTTAAGGGCAATGAGGGTCCGTTGGGACCAATGAGTCCCAATAAAGTGTGTATATAACCAATAAGTTGTGTTTACGACCAATTATGGCCCAATAAGCTGTGTTTAGTTGGGACCAATGAGTCCCATTAATGTGTGCATATAACCAATACGTTGTGTTTAGGACCAATGATGGCACAATAAAGTGGGTTTAGGGACAATGAGGGTTAGTTGGCACCAATGAGTCCTAATAAGGTGTTTATATAACCAATAAGTTGTGTTTACGACCAATTATGGCCCAATATGGTGTGTTTAGTTGGGACTAATGAGTCCCACTAAGGTGTGTATATAACCAATAAATTATGTTTAGGACCAATGATGGCCCAATAAGGTGTGTTTAGTAGGGCAATGAGGGTCGGTTAGAACCAATAAGTCCTAGTAAGGTGTGTATATAACCAATAAGTTGTGTTTAGGACCAATGATGGCCCAATAATGTGTGTTTAGTTGGGACTAATGAGTCCCACTAAGGTTTGTATATAACCAATAAGTTGTGTTTAGGACCAATGATGGCCCTATAAGGAGTGTTTAGTAGGGCAATGAGGGTCGGTTGGGACCAATGAGTCCTAGTAAGGTGTGTCTTATATAACCAATAAGTTGTGTTTAGGACCAATGATGGCCCAATAATGTGTGTTTAAGGGCAATGAGGGTCAGTTGGGACCAATGAGTCCCAATAAAGTGTGTATATAACCAATAAGTTGTGCTTACGACCAATTATGGGCCAATAAGGTGTGTTTAGTTGGGACCAATGAGTCCCACTAATGTGTGCATATAACCAATACGTTGTGTTTACGACCAATGATGGCACAATAAAGTGGGTTTAGGGACAATGAGGGTTAGTTGGCACAAATGAGTCCTAATAAGGTGTTTATATAACCAATAAGTTGTGTTTACGACCAATTATGGCCCAATATAGGTGTGTTTAGTTGGGACTAATGAGTCCCACTAAGGTGTGTATATAACCAATAAATTATGTTTAGAACCAATGATGGCCCAATAAGGTGTGTTTAGTAGGGCAAAGAGGGTCGGTTAGAACAAATAAGTTGTATATAACCAATAAGTTGTGTTTAGGACCAATGATGGCCCCATAATGTGTGTTTAGTTGGGACTAATCAGTCCCACTAAGGTGTGTATATAACCTATAAGTTGTGTTCAGGACCAATGATGGCCCAATAAGGTGTGTTTAGTAGGGAAATGAGGGTCGGTTGGGACCAATAAGTCCTAGTAAGGTGTTTCTTATATAACCAATAAGTTGTGTTTAGGACCAATGATGGCCCAATAATGTGTGTTTAAGGGCAATGAGGGTCAGTTGGGACCAATGAGTCCCAATAAAGTGTGTATATAACCAATAAGTTGTGTTTACGACCAATTATGGCCCAATAAGGTGTGTTTAGTTGGGACCAATGAGTCCCATTAATGTGTGCATATAACCAATACGTTGTGTTTAGGACCAATGATGGCACAATAAAGTGGGTTTAGGGACAATGAGGGTTAGTTGGCACTAATGAGTCCTAATAAGGTGTTTATATAACCAATAAGTTGTGTTTACGACCAATTATGGCCCAATATGGTGTGTTTACTTGGGACTAATGAGTCCCACTAAGGTGTGTATATAACCAATAAATTATGTTTAGGACCAATGATGGCCCAATAAGGTGTGTTTAGTAGGGCAATGAGGGTCGGTTAGAACCAATAAGTCCTAGTAAGGTGTGTATATAACCAATAAGTTGTGTTTAGGACCAATGATGGCCCAATAATGTGTGTTTAGTTGGGACTAATGAGTCCCACTAAGGTTTGTATATAACCAATAAGTTGTGTTTAGGACCAATGATGGCCCTATAAGGAGTGTTTAGTAGGGCAATGAGGGTCGGTTGGGACCAATAAGTCCTAGTAAGGTGTGTCTTATATAACCAATAAGTTGTGTTTAGGACCAATGATGGCCCAATAATGTGTGTTTAAGGGCAATGAGGGTCCGTTGGGACCAATGAGTCCCAATAAAGTGTGTATATAACCAATAAGTTGTGTTTACGACCAATTATGGCCCAATAAGGTGTGTTTAGTTGGGACCAATGAGTCCCATTAATGTGTGCATATAACCAATACGTTGTGTTTAGGACCAATGATGGCACAATAAAGTGGGTTTAGGGACAATGAGGGTTAGTTGGCACTAATGAGTCCTAATAAGGTGTTTATATAACCAATAAGTTGTGTTTACGACCAATTATGGCCCAATATGGTGTGTTTACTTGGGACTAATGAGTCCCACTAAGGTGTGTATATAACCAATAAATTATGTTTAGGACCAATGATGGCCCAATAAGGTGTGTTTAGTAGGGCAATGAGGGTCGGTTAGAACCAATAAGTCCTAGTAAGGTGTGTATATAACCAATAAGTTGTGTTTAGGACCAATGATGGCCCAATAATGTGTGTTTAGTTGGGACTAATGAGTCCCACTAAGGTTTGTATATAACCAATAAGTTGTGTTTAGGACCAATGATGGCCCTATAAGGAGTGTTTAGTAGGGCAATGAGGGTCGGTTGGGACCAATAAGTCCTAGTAAGGTGTGTCTTATATAACCAATAAGTTGTGTTTAGGACCAATGATGGCCCAATAATGTGTGTTTAAGGGCAATGAGGGTCCGTTGGGACCAATGAGTCCCAATAAAGTGTGTATATAACCAATAAGTTGTGTTTACGACCAATTATGGCCCAATAAGGTGTGTTTAGTTGGGACCAATGAGTCCCATTAATGTGTGCATATAACCAATACGTTGTGTTTAGGACCAATGATGGCACAATAAAGTCGGTTTAGGGACAATGAGGGTTAGTTGGCACCAATGAGTCCTAATAAACTGTTTATATAACCAATAAGTTGTGTTTACGACCAATTATGGCCCAATATTGTGTGTTTAGTTGGGACTAATGAGTCCCACTAAGGTGTGTATATAACCACTAAATTATGTTTAGGACCAATGATGGCCCAATAAGGTGTGTTTAGTAGGGCAATGAGGGTCGGTTAGAACCAATAAGTCCTAGTAAGGTGTGTATATAACCAATAATTTGTGTTTAGGACCAATGATGGCCCAATAATGTGTGTTTAGTTTGGACTAATGAGTCCCACTAAGGTGTGTATATAACCAATAAGTTGTGTTTAGGACCAATGATGGCCCAATAAGGTGTGTTTAGTAGGGCAATGAGGGTCGGTTGGGACCAATAAGTCCTAGTAAGGTGTGTCTTATATAACCAATAAGTTGTGTTTAGGACCAATGATGGCCCAATAATGTGTGTTTAAGGGCAATGAGTGTCCGTTGGGACCAATCACTACTACAAAAACTGCTTTCCTTGACACGCAAACGATGACACTCAGTTTTTCTTAAGAATTCATGACGCGCATTTTTGAGTGTCAAGAATTTCTGTCATATTTCAGAAAAAAAAACACGGAGGACACTTTAGAATTGCACGTCAAGAAAACCCCGTCGTTTTTTAATTTTTTCCCGCCAAAAAATTCCCCCAAAATTTTTTCCCCTAATTTTCAATTTTCAGCCAAAAACACTTCCCACCCTTTCCCCAAAAAACATCCCGCTCGTTCTAGAAAACATTTTCCCCCATAAAACCCTTTCCGCCAAAATCGCTGTTCCAATATTTGCCCTAGTTTTTTAATCGCGACGTCTCTCCACCACCGCTCCTCCGTCTCGGTGCCGGCCGCCACTCCACCACCACGACCGACGTCTCTCCACCACTGACGTCTCTCCATCGTTCCACACGCATAGCCCTCACCCATCACTTCAATCGGCTTTCTTGGTTTCTCTCTCTCTCCCTCTCTAGAGACTCGTTCTGTTTCTCTCTCTAGGAGAGGACGAAGAAGACAACAAAGAAGCACAAAGATATGGTGTCTACGCGTCGCAGTGGATCCAAATCCAACAACAACAAACGATCATTGTCTTCTTAACAGAAACCCCCGTCTCCCAAGCGTCAAAAGGTCCCCAATGCTATTTCGCCCCTTTCGTTTTCCCGATTTTCGACGTGGTTTATCCAGTTTCATCTTGATTGATTCGTTTGTGGCCTGATTTCGTTTGTTAGGGCGAGAATGGAGGTGCATCGAAGAAATCGACGCCACAAGAACCATCACAACCACCCTTTGTGGAAAATTCCAAGGAATTGAGTTCGCCGGAGGCTGTGGATCCACCGGAAAATGCTGCCGCGAGTTGTCATCGGAAGGACGGGAGCGGTGAAGGTGGAGGTCGCTCCGGCATGATTCATAAATTTCTTCTACTTTTCTGGATTTTTTATGGTGTGTGGATTTTTAGGTGAGAAAAAACCCTAACATGGAATCTGTACATTTCGTTAGCAATTAGTTAGTTCTATTTCTGAGATAACATCGAATTAGATAATTATATGATTACTAATCGTTATTTGATGAAATTGATAATTTGGTGATTTCAAATCTTTTTGTCCAATATTGGTTATTTTTCTTTCAAGAAGATGATGTGATGAGAAAACTATGAAACCAACAAGTATGCTTTTCTTTGTTCGGATCTCTTGAGGTTATTTGATGAATCAAGTAAATGTTATTTGAATATTAAGTATTTTTACAATGTGACATATTAGAATAAATGTTCGATTACTGAATTATTAATGAATGTCATGTGCAGTGGGGTTGTTATTACTTCCAATTTAAGGATAAAGATGCAATTCAATATAGAAGAAGGTAAAAATAAAGTTTTATAATGAAAAGAAAGTCACTACATGTTGAAGTTGACTTCTATCTTGGGCTTATTTTTGTTAGAATCGGGAATTGCTTGAATGCAGTTTGGTTTTATGCTTCTTATCTGTTTGACTTCTTTCTTGCGGTAAGTGTTAACCAAATTGATTTTGTGTGTTAATTCAATCATGTTTGTTTGTTTTTAGTGTCTAATGTTGATACAAACATCCTAATCCATGATTGGCAAAAGTAGGTGAACAACAATTTCCATGACGATGAAGAAATAATATTCAAAACCACCACCGATAAAGATCTAATTAGAGAAATGTTTGGGCTTGGAAAAAGGTAATCCTATTACTGCTCTTGCATTCATTTTGATTTTGTTGTTAAGCATGTCTGAATGTATAATTTTCCTGGTGTTTATGCTTTTCTCTTTGGAGATTGTTGTTTGTTTGAAGACGAGATTCGTATCTTAAGGATCTGTAGTTTTTTGGTTGTTCTGAACTGAAGCATTTATGCATTTTGGACATTTCTATTGATTTTTCTATCTTAATTTTTATGTTTTAATGGGTTTCAATCATAGATGTAGGGTTTTATCACTGGATAAGTACTAGAGATTTTTTATATACATGAAAGTTTGAAAGGTTGGGAAGATTAGCATTTGTTGGTATTGTAAAGATTCTTTAAAGCGGTACCTTATAATCAATGAAACGTCCTTTGATGCCGACTAAACCTGAATTTGATTATAAAATTTGGTTTTCCTAGCATCTATATGCTTTTGATTGTAGGCCCCCTTCCACTTTTCTCTGTAGGTTAGACTGTATTTCCTAGCATCTATATGTCTTTGATTTGTTTTGAGGAAATGTTTGAGTATGACCGTTTTTACTATAGTCCTAAAGTTTATCATAATTTAAGTATTTGCATATCAAATTTAAACATGATATTCTATGAACTGATCAGAACTTATTGCCTATCATCCATATACTTTTGACATTGGTTTATGCCTTTTTTTAAAGAATGCTTTTGATGTAGTTTAAAGGTTGGTCATATTTTAGTATTTGCGGCTATGGAATCCAATAATAATGCTGTAAGAATTTATTAGAAAATCTACCTTAAATGAAATCTAATTTATTCGGTCATCATTAATTTGAAACTTATTTATAAATTCATTTAGAAATACCGCGAAAGGTTTGAAATTTAAAACAAATTTTACAATCAGTTTTTACTCTCTAAGAAGCTATAAGCATTGAATTTGTTAAAAGAAAAAATAAATGACTAATTTTCATTTGTTTTAGGTTGTTTTGATGCAGCAGATGAAAGGGTATAAAGGCTACTATACAGGCTTAGAAAACCTATGAAAGAGGTAACTTTTTATGTGTATTCTATTGTTTTTTCTAATGCGGCAGCTTGCATGAGTTTGTAAATAAAAATGTCAAGTTTTGGAATTAGATGAATATGATTTCTTATATAATTGGTGTTTTGTTCATATATTTTTGAATCCACATAGTAATTGCTGTGTCTCTTGTATGAGTGTGTTTTAGCTGATACAAGGTTGGATCCATGTTTCCTATGAATGGCTGTGACTATTGTTATTCATTTTTAAACCTCTTTTTTTTATCATAAAAGTAACTTTGATATAGCTTAAAAAATTGGCCTTTGGTTTATGAACTGAAATAACATAGCAGAAGCTTGAGGAAGAAAAAAGCAAATTTTAATAGGAACCTGTTGGAAACGGTACTCATTTTGAAATCTCTCTCTCTTTTTTTTTTAATAATACTCACTTTGACATAGCTTATAAAATTTGACCTTTGACAAGGTATTGGTCAAATTTCTAGAAAATAAGTTTCCGGTTGTTGTTAATTTGAAGGCCAAAATTTGGTTGGAATAGAAATGAAGCAAATGGTAGGTTGTATAATAGAAGCATGGAACCTTTAGACAAACTATGATGCCATATTGAACTGTTATTAGGTTTTGGTTAATTTGTTTTGCAACACTGACATGTTCCCTTACTATTGTGGTTGCCTATTCTATTTGACCAGAGGTAAGTAACATGCTGAAAGTTTTGGTAAGATTGTTCTAACAAAAGTTTTGGTAAGATTATTCTGTTGGGCCAATCATTTATTTTTGTGTGTGGCCAACTTAAAAGTTTTGATAAGATTGTTCCAACAAAATTCTTTGACATGCCCCTCTAGACTGTCGCAAAAGCAATTGCTCAACAAGAGCATGTTGACCATCACTTTTATGGCCTTGCAATGAAGAACGTGGTGACTAATAGGATTAAAGATCCATTAGCCAAATGCAATAAGAGATTGACAGTTATTTAAGGTATGTTGTTTCTTTTATTTGTTGTTTTTTTTTTTTTTTGCTATCCGATGGTGGTGACGGGCCGACTGATGCCGGGAAAGAGATCGGCGGTGGTGGAGATAACAATGTTCTGAAGCAGATGTTGACAGGTCTGTTTATATTGTGTATTTTGGTGGATGGTTTGTGATTACTGGCGATTTAGGGGTTTATAATATCCCCAAATATATATGTTGTTCAAGCATCATAAAAAATGTTGGTGACTAAAAATTACATAAGGGACTACCCTCAAAGTTATAATTTGTAAATGAACTGAATATTTAGTGTATTTTCTGCCAAGTTTCTTAACTTTTATACCCTTTTGACCCATTATTTTGCGTCTGGGTCATCTCATGTGGATTAACATGTCAAAACAGGTTCGGTTGAAACCGGTCATTTTGGGTATGTGTTCACTGATCAAGCACTCCCAGTGGATCTTTTATCAAGAGGTAATATTTATCTTTTTGGGTTGAAAAACATACATTGAAATGTTGGTATTTATCTTTATACTTAAATTGTATATTTAACACTCAGGGGAATGGCAGTTGAGGATTTAACTTCTCCTCATGGACTAAGAGGATAGTAAGGCTGAAAGAGGGTGATGCTTCTAATGACAGCAGCAGCAACAACTAGTAAAGTATTGTGATAGTATAGTGATAATATTATGTATTTAGTTCATAGTTTATTTTTTATGTAAACTCATGTTAAGTTTGTAATGTTTACTATATATATATATATATATATATATATATATATATATATATATAAATGCATTATTTTGTTCTAGGTGTATTGTATTTTGTATTGAGGTTAATTGCCATTTAATGTGGAAATTAGTGGTTTACAAAAAAATAAATTTTTTTTTATATTTTTATAAAAGATTCTTGACGCGCAAAAAAGCGTGTCATATCTCTTTTTGACGGGGGCTTCCTTGACGCGCATTTTATGACGCGCAATGCACGTCATAAAACGCGCGTCATTGTTCGCGCGTCAAGAGCTTCTTGACACGCATTTTGCGCGTCAAGAAGCTTCTTGACCCCCGCATCCTTGACACGCATTTGCGCGTCAAGAAGGCACTTTCTTGACGCGCAATGCACGTCAAGAATGCCAGTTTTTGTAGTAGTGAATGAGTCCCAATAAAGTGTGTATATGACCAATAAGTTGTGTTTACGACCAATTATGGCCCAATAAGGTGTGTTTAGTTGGGACCAATGAGTCCCACTAATGTGTGCATATAAC
>JBCNJP010011282.1:0-17387 GCA_039602395.1 Deinandra increscens subsp. villosa
TTTTCAAGACCCAAGTGAACCGTGAGTAGTCATCCACAATCACGAGACAGTAAGAGAATTTGCTGATGCTTTGAACTTGCATTGGCCCAAATAAATCCATGTGAAGAAGTTGTAACACGGATGACATTGAATTTGCCATCTTCGGACGGTGTGGCAACTTGTGCTGCTTCCCCTTCGCACAAGCCACACATTTTTCTACAGTAGAGAAATCTTTGATGGGCAGCTTTCTGACATGTTCTCCCTTTGCAAGCTTGGTCAAATTCTTCATGTTAGCATGCCCCAGACGCCTATGCCATAATAGAGCTAAGTTCTCATTTTGTTTGGATATGAGACAGGCTTCTTCTGAAATTGGAGGTTGACCCATGTTAAGCTGATAAGAGTTTGCTCTTCTTGGAGTACGCATCAAGATGCACTCCTCTGGAATCTTCACACCAGGCTTGAGAATAATGCACTCCTTGCGGTTGAACAACACAGAATAGTCTCTATCACAAATCTGAGAGACACTCAGTAGACTGTGTGACAGCTCCTCCACATAATGTACGTCAGAGAATGATAAATTACCACTTCTCACCACTCCTTTCTTGCTTATTCTTCCACCCACACCACCTGCAAATGATACTCCTCCCCCATTGAAGTCTTCCACATCTTCCAAAAGGGATAAGTCTCCGGTCATATGTCGGGAGCAACCGCTATCAACGTACCAGAGATTGTTGATAGATCTTATTGGTTGTCCCTTGTCGTTATCAATCTCAGCAGCAAAGGCTTCCTTGTCATCCACCTGAGTTTCTTCAGGTTTCTCATCAGTCACAACAAATGCATGCTCTTACTCATCATCCCTTTCCATAGCAGCAATCATTGCATGTGACAGGCTAAACTCTTTTAACTGAGGAGTCCAGTCATATCCACCTCCTTCCTGCACAACCAAAGCACTTGACTCAGCCTTTCCCTTGCCATCACCTGCTTTCCTTTCTTCTGTTCTTTCTTTCCTCGGCTTTGTGCACTCTCTTGCGAAATGCCCATACTCGTCACAGTTGTAGCACCTCAGCTTGCTCTTGTCAAACCCCATCCTGATCTTATCTTGGTCCTTCCACACATTTCTCCCAGTCTTTGCCATGAACTTCTTTGCTCTGAAAACAGCCATTGCCATCTGCCAAGAGACATCCAACATCTCTACATCTTCTGGATTTATCTGATTCAGCTCACCTCGACAGCATCTCAGTTGGCACTAAAGTTCCTGCCATGAGAGCATGATAGCTGTTCATAAAGCCCATTCCGAGGGCAAAGTTAGGATCATTCGTAGCATCAGGGTTGACACCTCCACTTGAACTTGCATGAGGTTGTGCCACAAACGCAGTTGACTTTGTGACAGAGCTTGGTCCACTTCCAGCTGACTTTCCATCTTGCTTAGAATCCACTTCTTCTGACAACAGGGCTTGGTTCAATTTTCCCGCCAAACTAAGGGAGCTTATATGGTTCAATTCTCTCTGCTTGTCATCAGACTCTCCGTCTCTGGTATATGGAAGAAAATTCATGAGAACTCTTTGGATCTTGCTGATCTGGGTATAGATATTTGCACCAGTATTTATGGGATTGTGAGGGATGGATCATGTACTCTATTTTGGATTGACAAATGGGTTGGTGACTGGCCATTAAGGACATGTTCCATTTGGTGTTCGGTTTGGAAAATTCCAAAGCTTGTTTGGTTGCGGAGCGGTTGATTTGGCTTAGTGATCGTTGGTGTCAGGACACTCCTATATGTAATAGACTTAGTAAAGTATTAGAAGAAAACACTATAAACATACTCAAAAGAGAAAGGACAACGGAATCTATCGAATTCATGAATTCTGTGATTTCACTAATAAACTACAGAAATTATGTAGTTGATATATGAAATCCAGATTTCAAAGAAATCCCCTTTTCTATGAAAGACTTCTGGTGGGAAGCATTTCTAGTCTTTAACGAAGAGTCTTGGAGGAGTTCAAGACTATTAGAAGATAAAAATTACAAGAAGTACAGAAAACTTTGAGTGAAGAACAAATAAAGTAAAATACCCACTTGATATTTAATGCCAAGACAGTTGAAGACGGTTGAAAAAAGATAAATTAAATACTCTCAATTATCTTTATATACTCTGACACACTCCAAATTCAACCGACCTCAACCACATTATTCCTTTAAAACTTGTTATAAATATCATGTGTTTTTCACCAACAAAAGCAAGACATTCACTCGCAACTCACAACTCACAAGCTTCTCAAACGTGCATATCACATGCTCCTGTAGGAATGTTCCTTCTTGTTGATATATAAACATACTATAAACTCATGTAAACCACTATTTACATTTGAGATATACATAAAAACATTTTTATGAATCGTGGTCTTCCACTTTGATTTACTTCCGTAACATTATCATCTTTGTTTAAATCAAATTATACCAACATTGTTAAAGAGCCTCTCACGGGATCCAACAGTTGGAGCCTAGCGTTTGATTGGACCAGGGACCCTGACTCCCTTGACGAGGTGAGAGAGCTTTCTAACTTGTGTTTGTTGCTTGTTTAGTGTTATTTGCAGAATTTGAGAGATAAATGGTGTTTGGAGCTGAATGATTTGAGAGATTTTTTGGTTCGTAGCTTAAAGTCCAGGATGCATTCTTTGACACATTATGTTCCTGAGTATAGGTGTTGTGTCGTCGGAGCGAGAGTTATAGGTGCTCGGGGTGCAGTGGGTGTTGGTGGTGCGGGCGATGAAAGGCTCTTACTTTTGCAGTAGGTAGCCTTACTCTTATTCTCGTGGTACGTTTAAACCTTCTAACGGGAGGGTGTTGAGAACCACTGCTGCTGTGAGTGGTGGGATCTGTGGGCGAATTTTTCCCATTTCGAAAGTTGATGTACACGAGAATATCCCTGCGAGCACTTGGGCGAGATGACCCCACCTCAACCAAAACTCCATTTCCTTTATTTTGGTTTCCTGTTGTTTTGGTCAAAAATTATAAGGCAAAATTAAGTAACCAAATTCGTTTGTGAGGTATGGTGCCCTGGATGTAGAGTTTATAAAATTAAGTTTGTTGGTTAAAATGCAAGGTTTAAATAAGATGAACGGAAACACAAGTAACAACTTCCCTGAATGCAATAAAAAACACCGAGATTTGGAAGGGGGAAAGCCATTAACCCTTGGATGTCTCCAAAGGCCGCCGGCATAAAAAACCCCTTGGCAACGATAACACACGTTGCCCGTTTATTTCCACTTAAAGTAATTCGAATATAAGTGATTGCAACTTGTTTGCTAAGTAATAGTGTGAGTACATGTGATCGAGAGTGTGTAAAGTAAAACCTATGCCGCGTTTAAATACATAGATAAGCCTAACTAACTTCCGAGATTCCAGGGATATCATTCCAACTACTTTCGGCTGTTATTTGACCAATTTTGGTGGCGAGTCTCTCTTTCCACACGTGCTTCTAACTTTGACTAGGTCCACGTGACGGTTATCTTCCTTCTCGTTCCTGGCTTAATCACACAAAATCAAAGAGAAAGATTAGTAATGTTGTCCTAGCATGCAGGGTATCCGTGCATGCTGGGATTAAGTAGATAGACAGATTCAGAGTACATTACATCCTGGGATAGTAATAAAACATAAGCATAAATCCTGGGTTAGGTTACCGAAAGCGCAGTCCCTGTATGCTTGAAATCCAGGGGTCCTAAACTGTCGGAGGTTATTAGCAAAAATCAGGGTCAGAATTCAGGGTATAACACCTGTCATTTCCTACCCAACAGGAAGCTCAACACACAGGCAGATATGAATATGCATGTATAAGTTCTTCTTGGAAATATTAATCTTAGTTAAGGCATGGGTTTAAGTTCCCAAATCATCTTATAATTAGGAAGGTCTTCCTAGGTCAAGGTCCATACTAGTTTACGGTTAGAGCTTAGGAGGAAGTTGATCCTAATTCGCGCTAACCTTTGGCTCTGATACCAATCTGTCATACCTCGGTTTTTCCAACTGAGATGTGACCAACTGGCATCAAATTCAAAGCAGCGGATATCATTGGATCAACTACATAAGTACCATTTTTATTTAAATAGATAAGGCAAGAGACGTAACCCTTGCATGTCACCAGAGTTAATACAAGTTTTTAGGAAATACAAGTACATCACGAAACATAAAGAAACATAAATTGTTTATTAATAGCGTGGAGGTTAAGAAAGAGGGTAGGTCTTCTAAGCGAGTATTCTAGCATCCTAATCTCGACATGCCACCTAAAGTCCTTAGCAATCAACGTCCTCAAACACATGCTCAAAATAATATGTTAGCTATAAAGCTAGTGAGTTCATAACATGACACGATAATAGTTGGCGCCATAAAAGAGTAGGTGTATATATAAACATTTTTATAGACTTTTGAGGGTGAGTGTTTTGTACCGTGGCTTGCAAGAATGCAAGGTCAAGAATGGAGATGAAAGTTGTGAGCCTTGTTCTACAGATTTTCATCACCAACAGCTAGCTTCCAATAATGGATCTTCTTATGGTGAGCAAGTTGTATGTGGTGGGTTTGAGTGGAGAGGGAAGTGGATTTAAATAGAGTGGGGGAAGATAGAAAGAGAGTGTAGAAGACCCTTCTGGAGAGAATCCTTAATTAGAAGGTTCAAAAAATATTTTGGTTGGATATGCGAAGATATGTGTCACACCCCGTCCACAGCGGCTTTCCCGCGGGGTCATGACTTCATGGATCATCAACACAAGTTACATTGAACAACACTATATGAATTTGAAATGACATTTTTGTAATAAAATGTTATAACCATAAAGGTTACATATAAATTGTATAAATTTGCGGAAGCTAAGTGGAATGAAAACGTCTTGAAATATGACATGAACATAACATTGAATGTCCCAAAAGATGAACTCCTAGCATGATGACACTTGAATGCATGCCCAAAATTTCCTAATCCCAATAATCAGAAACCTGAGAAATACATGCTTAAAACGGTCAACAATAATGTTGGTGAGTTCACAGGTTTGTATTATATTGTATGCGAAAATTATTTGAAATGGACAACAATAACTACTTTCCATGACCTGTGCTGTACATGCACAACTAACCATTACCCTGAGTCACTGGAACCGACGCTTGACTGAATAAATGCCCCCGTGCAACATGTTATCACCGACATGAGCATGTAAATTAGGCCAATAATGTACCCGTTTTGGCCTACAACCAAAGTTAGCGCGACTAACGCGGGTAGGGTTTGTCCGGCCCGATAGTACTATCCATCATTACCTCGCTTGGTAACATAATTAACGGTCCAGTTATGAAGGGACTTAATGTGATATGTAAACGGTCTCAGGTAATCGGTGTGTATCATAAAAGTAAATTGTGTCCAGATGAAAATGTAATTGAAATGCATGTAATTCTCCCCCAAGGTAAACAATGTAAAAGGGGCCGTGAAACTCACCTGAAACTGTGAGTGATGAACTGTATGTAGCAATGAAATGTATGCCGACCTAGCGTGCCCTAAAACAGTTTTTAGACACCTACGGTCTCAGTATGTGAATATAAGTAAGTAGGTGATGTAACCTTTCACCCAACACTACTCGGGTTGCATGTGATTTGTAAAACGTTTGGTGACGACACGTTGGTGATTTGTATACGTGTATCGAAATATGAATATATCTAAGACACTCAAAAAAAATATAAACTATATTTCCTATGGATAGCCTTGTAACATTTGTAATCATAATGTTGACTTTCGGGGTTCATATCAAACAACCCTTTGACCTGACTCGACTTGTCTTACGTTGTGTACTGAAATAAATATATTTAACATATTTGTACTTATGTATTTTCCAAGAGTTAGTCAAATACCCCAAAAATATCACATTTGAATATTATAACTCTAAAAATACATTTTTCGTGTTTGGTGTCGGTTTTAGAAACCAAATATCATTTTTGTGGTGGTTGACATTACTTAACCCAATAAGTTGTAAAAACGACGTTTAACACCGTTTGGGCTCGTTAGGGGCTAAATTGGATCCGTTAGGCCCAATAACTAACATAAGGCCCAATACAGTATTTCCAAGTCCAAAATTGTCACACCCCCAAATTACCACTAACGGAGTTTATACCGTTAAGGGGCGCGACTAGACCAGGATCCACAACCATAGTTACAAATACTAAACGAATCAGGGTTAGTTCAAACACAAGATAGAAATCAAAGTCTTTAATTACATACGCAGCGGAAAATTAATTGTCTTTAGCACTAACCACGTGCCTTACATAAATGTTGTTTTAAATTCCCAAAATAGTTCAATTAAAATAAAGGTCTTCACGTGCCATGCCAACCCGCTCCGGATACTCCTTAGCGATCTGCAAAAGTTTAAACCACGCAAGTGTCAACCTAACGGTTGGTGAGTTCACAGTGGGCTTGTCATGCATTGGCCCGGTCTCATAATCATAGTTCGTATCAAAATGTACTTACAAAATATTCATTTGTGAAAAGCAATGCTCGTATTTAATTCTCAGTTTATAAATGGTTTGTCCGTGACCACGTCATCGGGTATGTACTAGTTCCGTAAAGTTAAAGGACTCAACCGATATCGCGGGTAGCTAATCCGTTGTTCCATGCTCTAAGGAAGTTTGTACCAAAGCTGACTTATTTTGTGGGGGCCGAGCCATCCCGTACGGTGCGGACCAAGTCATCGCGGTTTCTGCCTCCCCCGTGTCCTCTCGGGACCACGGTCAAATAGGCTGATATTGTTCCTCCGTGCACTCCCCGTGCCACGGGGCGGAGTTTGTCAAACTCCAGTAGATCTACCCAACATCCCCTCGCTTTACAATTAATGGCACAATTTTAGTTGAGGACTTTTAAGTTATAAGGCATCCTTAGAAAACATGTGATATCATATGGTTTAGACTTTAACCTACACTAGCCATATTAAAACGTTTTCAGTTTTGTTTCAGAAAAACAGTTCGTTTAGAGTTCACAAGTGTTCCCATAAAACACTCCAGTTCATCAAGTGGGTGCCGAGCATCCCGAGTTCTCAAGTTTATCAGTGAGGTGCCTAGCACTCTCGAGTTTATCAGCATTGTTTTCGTTAAGTTATTTTGTGTGGCCCATCGGACTCACGGTAAGCGGGTTAGTGACACTCACCTTTGGTTGCACTGCTACACTTCAAGTAAATCCAAATATTGTTGTTTAACGAAGACCTAGAACACGTTTAGGTCTTAAGTATTAGTTTCGTGTCTAATCTTTACTTAACGTCACTATGGCCCATAACATAGCACGTTGCAACTATGACTCGACATACCGACGCACGACACCAATGGTTGATCATAAACAAGGGTTCATATGAATCAGATATCAAACATATTTCATCATGGCAAAATCATGCAAGTCATGGCATAACACTTAAGCAAATTTCACAAGTTTGGTTTTTAGGTCAGGTCTTAGTTTCGCTAGCATAGTTTCGCTAGGCAGTTTCGCTAGGTGCACGGGCAGCACTTTCGCTAGGCAATGCCCGGTGACACAGTTTCGCTAGGCTAGTTTCGCCCGAAACTGCTGACGCAGTTTCGCTAGCCTAGTTTCGCAGAGAAACTGGTTTGAACTTTCGTTCAGGTATTTCGCTCGATAGTTTCGCTCGAGCTGGTCTGGTCAGGTTACCCGGCGACACTATAGTTTCGCTGGTCAGTGTCGCTGGAAGGAGATATAATTTCGCTACTTAGTTTCGCCCAGAGAACAACAGTTTCGCTGGTCGCGAAAAACATACGGATTTGCCTAAAAATCAACCTAACAGCTTCTGATCATACATGCAATTCATTATCTAGTATCCATAGGCATTTACCAACATAAATCAAGCAACTTTAACACGTTTAACATGCATTTTGTCATCAAATCACCAAAAAGCACATTTTAACCTAAAAAGACCTATTCTAGCATAAATCATCATCATGGTTTGTTTTTACACGTAAAGTTTCTGACTTTAAGGTAGATCTAGCATCCTAAAGCAACATATTAAGAGATCAAGTGATTTCATGTAGATTTGAGCATGCTTTAAGAAGAAAACATATAGAAAGGCATAAAACATAGTTTTTGGGACTCACGATTTGATCTAGGATCCAAATGGGTGTTGTCTCAAAGCTGAGATGATGGTTCTTGATGGTTTCCTAGCTGACCAGAATCTCCAGGAGAAGTGTATGTGTGTGTTGGTTGTGAAATGAGGCAAATGAGGCTACTAGGGTTCATTAAGTTTATTTATATCAGGAGCCAGTTTCGCTGGCAGTTTCGCTGGCCAGGCGAAACTAGCTCTGGTCACGTGACATTGGATTGTCTTAGCTGGCTACCGGGCGACACTATAGTTTCGCCCAGTAGTTTCGCTGGCGACCAAAAAGGGCAAGTTTTCATATAATCAAGTATTTACAATTAATCATGCTATTCACAATAATAAGTCATGTATTTAAATCACATTGCACATTAAGACAATCAATGATGAACACATAACACACATGGACGGTTCGGTGATCAACCAAAGGTCGTGGACGTATTCGGCCTAGTTAAGCATTAGTTACTTAAGTTAACACTTATAACGTAACTAACGGGTTTGTCTAACGGAAGTTAACCTTGAAATTCTCGGGTGTCACATCATTCCCCTGAAATTGGAATTTTCGTCCCGAAAATTATTCTTGTGTCGTAGCGTTCGCAGCATCAGCTGTCGTCGTTGCTATCGTCGCTGGGGAAAGAAAGCAAAAAGTTTTAGGGTTGTCACAAAAATAGGTTCCTAAAGGCCCAATACCTTTACTTAAGCCCAAAACACATTTTATTTAATTACCCAAAACTAATTTAGGTAAATTTTTATAAAGTGTTTAGTGTATAATAATATAAAACAATGTATATATATGTACACGAAAAGAAATACTATTTTTCATTTAAAACACCCGGCTAACTTATATAATTTCAAATTTACCAAAGTTAACGATTACGAACCCAATAATGTCAACCAACACTTATATGTATTTTGTAACATAAATACTATAACAGAAACATTTTACTAAGTTCCACCAATTATCATAACTACTATTTTATCAAGTTTATAATGTTATGAACTTCGTGTAACCCGACAAGTCAACAAAAGTGAAACTAACCGTTTCGACTTGTTTAACCAAATTTTCATAATCTAAATGTTTCACTAACATATTAAAATATTATTTGTAATATCTAAACACATATTATAACAAGATATCACCAACTTAAACCATTTGAACCATTGTTTATGTTTTTCATCAACCTGTCTTAAAACCGGGTTTTCATGAAATAAAACCATATGTTTTTAGCAACCACAAGTGTGTGTAGTGTTTATGGTTCATCAAGATGTTTTAAATAAAACATAAATATTCGAGTTAAACGAGCACGAAAAACATGAAGAAAAAGAAGGTTTTCTCACGTAAAGGAGCGATGGGGGGTAGGAGGAACCAATGGGACATAACCAACACTTGAAACATTTGAAATAGGCTTGAATATAGTTTGTTAGTGCTTGAAAACGTGCAGGTTGGCAGCTGGTCCAAAACAGTGAGAAAACAACATGCAAACGTGAGCTTTCGGTGTTGAAACGGGTCCGAACGGTGGGTTTTTCGGGGCTGTTTTGTAACCGAAACCAAAGGGGGTCGAGAGGTGAGTTATATACCTAAGATGTAAGTGTTCGGGGACTGAAAAATGGGACCAAAAGGCTGCTGAGTGGCTGCTGTTATATGGGTCAGTAACTGGGTCGAAGAATGGGTTTCTTCATGATTTTATGTGTGAAAAACATGAGGTAAGTGGCTGCTGTGATATCGAGTGTACGAGGGGAGAAAGGTGTGAGTTTTATGCTTGAAATGAGGGTGGTATATGGCTGAGATTAGAACCAAAATAGCAGCTCTTTTTCAGTTGCGTTTAGAGCCAAAAACAAGACGAAAATGGGGTTTTTCGGTATGATTTTATGTGAGAAACGGGTTGATGTTTGCTGCTGCTGTATGAGGTGAATAAGAGGCTGGTTTGTGGATGTTGGTATGAGTTTAAGTTCGAAAAAAGAGGAAGTCTAGAAGCTGCTGTTCGAATCAGCAAATATGGAGCAAGAAAAAGGGGTCGAACTTGGTGGGTTTTGGGTGAAAACGTGAAGGATCCCTTGCAGCGTTGTCGTGGGTTTTGAGGGTGTTCTTAGCCTCTTAGCCCTTAGGTGTGTTTTGTTGCTGAAAAGTGATGTCACATGACTGTTTTTGAAGCGATCATTTCGTGGTTTTGGAGCTGGGTTAGTACTCGTGAGTTTAGAGGGTGTGGGAGGGTGAGAGTGCGAACTTGGTGATGATGAAGCTTAGACCTTGGCATCTCTCGATCTTGAAAAATCGGTGGTCTTTGGAGCTGAGATTTCGAATATGTGTATGGAAGGAAATGTGTTAAGTTTTGTGTGAAAGTTTTTTAATGGGTTGGGTCTTGAGGATAGAAACCGAATCTCTGACCAATTTTGTAGAAAATTGCATGCTAGTGGTTAGTTGTTGGTGACCCCTTCGGGACTCTAACGATATGATTAATCTTGTTAACGTTTACGCGCCTCAAGGAACTCGGGAGAAGAAGAGGTTGTGGGAGGATTTGCAATCGGCTATGGAGGGAAAGGAGGGGCTATGGATTGTGATGGGAGATTTTAATGAGGTTAGGTGTCCGGAGGATCGTTTTAATTCGGAGTTCAATTCGACCTCCTCCACTCATTTTAACTATTTTATCAATGATGCGGGTCTTCAAGAGTACCATATGGCGGGTAAGAAATTTACGTATCTATCTAAGAATCTAGATAAAGGTAGCAAAATAGATCGTATATTCGTTTGTATGAATTTCAAGTGTCGTTGGCCTAATGCGACGGTGTTAGCTCTAGATCGTCATCTGTCGGATCACTGCCCTCTTCTGTTAAACACTAGTTGCATCGATTTTGGTCCTAAGCCCTTTCAAATTTTTTAATTCGTGGCTTCAAAAAGATGGGTTTTGTGAAAAGGTTAAGGTGGCTATGGATCGATTTAATCCGCACGACCCCCCTAATAGGTGTTTGGCTAAAAAATTGAAGGAGGTAAAAATTATGTTGAAAGAGTGGAATAAGGGTGTAAAGGTTGGCGAGGAAGCCAGGAGTGTTTTCCTTAAGAATCAAATTAATTATTGGGAGGACCAGGTGGAAGCTACTAGCTTCATTGATGAGGTTGAGATTGAAAGTTATCTAGGTTGCAAAAATGATCTGAGAGATCTAGAGATGGTTAAAAAAAGCGACCTGAAACAAAAGGCCCGGATAAAATGGTGTATCGAGGGAGACGAAAATTCCACGTTTTTCATGACTTGTTCAAGAAGCATGTTGCTAACAATCGCATTAATAGGTTGAACGTGAACGGGGTGTGGACCTCGAGCCCACAACAGATAAAAAACGAAGTAAAGGAGTTTTTTGCTAAACGTTTTCGGGAGGATCGATTGGTGAGGCCGAGGATAAGGGATTTGGAGTTCAAAAATATCAACGATCATGATGCTATTTATCTTGGGGGGACATTCACTTTGGAGGAGATCAAGATGGCAGTGTGGGAGTGTGGGTCGGAGAAGGCCCCCGGGCCGGATGGGTTTACCTTCATGTTTATCAAAAAATTTTGGGTGGAGTTGGCTAATGATTTTTTGGAGGTATTTCATGTTTTTCATTCTCAGGGAAGAATATCCGATGGATGTGGTTCTTCAATTCGTTCATTACTTTGATCCCGAAAGTAGTGGACCCGGTTTCCTTGGATGAGTTCCGTCCCATTAGCCTCTTGGGGGTTATTTCTAAAGTTATCTCAAAAGTGATTGCCAATAGGTTACGGAAAGTGATTGGTTCCATAATTTCTTGTGAGCAATGAGGTTTTGTAGCAGGAAGGAACATTTTAGACGGCCCTTTAATGCTCAACGAGATCATCGCTTGGGCTAAAAGAGATAAGAGGGAGATGCTATTATTTAAAATGGATTTAGAAAAAGCTTATGATAGTGTTTGTTGGGAATTCTTGTCGGATGTTATGAAGAAGATGAATTTTCCCGCTTGTTGGATCAAGTGGGTGTCGGGTATCCTCTTGTCTTCTAAGGCTTCAGTTTTGGTCAATGGTTCTCCCACCGAGGAGTTTACGTGCTCTAGAGGGCTTAGACAAGGGGACCCGTTGTCCCCTTTTTTGTTTATAATTGCCATGGAAACCTTTTCCGTTATTATGAAAAGGGTCGTTTCCATTGGTATGTTTGAAGGGGTTAATCTTCCGGGTGTAGGTCCTTCTATATCCCATTTTTTGTATGCCGACGACCTTATGGTCATTGGCAAGTGGTCTCTTAATAACGCACTAAATCTCATGAGGATTATGAGATGTTTTTATCTCGTTTCGGGTCTAAAAATGAATGTGTTCAAGTCTTTTTTGTTTGGGATCGGGGTTGATCAAGCTAGGGCGGAGGGGATGAGTGGCATGGTTGGGTGTAAAAGGGGAGATTTCCCTTCCAAGTATCTTGGAGTGCCGATCAGGGCGAATATGAATATTGCTAAGTATTGGGAGCCGGTGTTTAAAGTGTTTAGCAAGCGGCTTTCGGTTTGGAAAGCTAAAAACCTCTCTTGGGGTGGTCGTATCACTCTTATTAAAGCGGTTTTAACTAGTTTGTCGGCTTACTTCTTCTCTCTTTATAGAGCACCGCAAAAGGTTATTGATGGGTTAGAAAAATTAAGAAGAACGTTTCTTTGGGGTGGTGACCCGGAGAGGAGGAAAATTAATTGGGTCGCTTGGTCTTCTATTACCCGACCAAAGGAGAAAGGTGGGTTAGGGATCATGGCTCTTAAAGCGGCTAACACTAGTTTGCTTTCTCGGTGGTGGTGGAGGTTTCATTTGGAAGGAGAGTCTCTCTGGAGGCAAGTTATCATTGCCTTGCATCACCAACCTACGGTCCAGTGGGGTATCCCTCTTAACACTAAATGGGGGGAAATTGGAAAGTCATATGCAAAATCAAACATGATCTTGCTAAGCTTAATGTGGACATTGAAAGTATTATTTCGGAGGCTGTGGTGGAGAGAAAATCGCCTACGGTTGGGATAAGATCGAGGATGGAGGCTGCTAACTTGGAAATCAATAGTTTCGTGCACAGTTGGAATAATTGGGTTCCGATAAAAGTGAACGTGGTAGCTTGGCGTATCGGTCTAAATCGGTTACCTACGAAGGATGAGTTGGTGAAAAGAAACATTGTGTTAAATTCCGATTTGTGTCCGTTATGCGAAGAGTGGTCGGAGTCGGTGGATCATGTGTTATTGAATTGTGAGGTGGTGGTCCGGGTTTGGATGGGGATCGGAGTTAGGTTACATTTGCCTCCTTTTATCGGCTTCTCTGTTAAAGATGCTTTGGAGCTGCACAAAGTCTCCGAAGGTGACAAGGTTAGAAAAAAGTACATCCACGCGGTGGTTTTGGTGACTTTTTGGAGTATCTGGAGGGCTCGAAACAAAAGGGTGTTCGAGGGCAAGAGACCCGTTATAGGGCAGATTGTGTTGGAAGTTAAAGATTGGGTAAATTTTTGGGTGAAAAATAGAAGGGCTGGTAAGGAGAATTGTTCGATCGGTTAATTTTGTGGTTGGTTTTGGTGTGTTTCTTTTGTTTTGTTTGGTGCTGCATGTAATTTGCCTTATTTACATGTTTCTTCCGTGCAAATTTGCCTTTCAAAAAAAAAAAAAAAGTTGTTGGTGACCTCACATACTTTAATCACTATGCATGACTATGTAGTGAATAAAGTAACTGTCATTTCTCCATATGGTGAGGTTGTAAAGTTAGTAAAGAAAGTTAAGTCAACATTTCTTGAATTGATTTTTTTTTAAAGAAACGTTGGAGTCACAAGGGAAGAAATAGTCAATCTTTTTTTTTCTTTAGAGCAGGAACGTTCAAATGGAGTGTAATGGTGTAGATATTGGATATTTTATTCAACCGTATTGGTGAAAACGAGTATTCATCGGTATAGCGAGTACAAAACGAGATGAATAAAAATTATTCTTCTATTAAAACTAATTCAATAAAATTAGTGTTTGATTTTAAATGGTTCAATGGTGATAGTTGGGTATATTTAGACTCGATCAAATAATAATAACGCGCGAAATGTTCGCGTTAAAATAAAATGAAACGTAAATATGTTTTTAATCACTAAAATATATTTATAAGCATTAATATTTATCGAAATATTTATTTCACCTATTATGGAAAACGTCACCAATGTTCGTGTGCCGGTTAGACTGCGTGTGTGACCCGATAATTTACTAAACTACCGATGCATGATATGGATGTAATGGATGTGTTATGTCATGTAAAATGTTAATTTATGCGAATCAAAGCCTATGGAAAATTAATGTATGTACATTGGATAATGGGAGTGGGAGTGACCTGGAATTCCGACGGTTGTCACAATATGCCATTTAAGGATTGGGGGTTTTATATTTTGTTGATTACCGATGTTCATGAATCTTGAAGGATGGAGAGTAATAAAAAAAACACATGGGACATGGGGAAAGTGTACGTAAGTTGGGTTCTTTGGGAAAAAAGTCAAATTTTAATTTTCTATGTAATATAATTTGTATTTTAAATTAATACATATGTGTACAGAAATTTAGATAATTAGTCGGGTTATGTTAGATAAGATACTATATAGTGATTTAAGGTTGTTTTATTTATATTTTTAGGTGGTGTAAGATTATGCACTTATTTATCTTGTCGTGAGCTTTTATAATCTGGGTGTTGATCTTTAAGCCGACTGGGCTAGTGCTCACGAGTGTAATTAATAAGTCTCTTCCTAAGTAAATAGACCTAACTCAAGTTGGTCTTTAATACGAATCCGAGGTGGTAGTTTAGACGGTGATCAAATGGTCATGATATACATAAAAGAAAGAAAAAATGACCTTAAAATTGGAGGTTGTGACACCCCGGGCCCTGATGGGTTCAATATGGCTTTTTTTTAAACGGTGCTGGGATGGGTTTCAACTGGACTTTGTCAAACTTTTTGAATATTTTTTTGCTACATGTATCCTAAACAAAGCTTGTTTTTCCTCTTTTATTGCTTTGATTCCCAAGGTAGGGGACCCTAGCTCCTTGTCGAATTTCCATCTCATTAGTCTCATTGAGGGCATCAATAAAGTAATATCCAAGGTCCTTGTCAATCGGCTTACAGGGTGTTTATTGGCATCCTTATCTCGGAGGAGCAATCGGCCTACTTGGCTAGCCGTAGTATTTTGGACTGTCCTCTTATGATTAATGAAGTGATCTCTTGGCTCAAGAAAAACAAACGTATAGGAATGATCTTCAAAGTGGATATCAAAAAGGCCTTTGATTCCTTATGCTGGGACTTCCTTGACAAAGTTCTCCTCCAAATGAACTTTCCTTTGCTTTGGCGGAAATGGATAATGGCTATCGTTACATGTTCAAAAACTTCGGTGCTTGTTTATGGATATCCCACTGGTGAGTTATTTTGTCAAAGGGAGATGCGACAAGGTGACCCACTTTCCCCTTTCTTTTTTATTATTTACGAGTAATTCGACCCGCGCCTTGCGGCGGGTCGAAAATGTTAGAAAGTTGACGTCCTAGGTCACGAAGGTTGAGCTAACCAATATCAATGTCTCCATCACCTACGTGACCATGTCAGAATTTGTATTTCTAAGTAATTAAACCATATGAAATCTGTCATCATAATTTAGTTGGTTGTTTTCAATTTCTGGGTTATAGATTGGTTCTTTCATTAGGTTAAATACATGTTAGTTGTTTGTTTATTTATTTTTTTTTTTGTTGCGAATCAAATGTCAACTTATGTGGATTAGAGTTGTTTTTCTTGGTGCACACCAAGTGCCTGTTTAAATGTCTCTTAGAATTTTCTTAAATTTGTATATACTTTTGATGTTCTTTAGCCTCTGGAAAACGATCTGCAATGTGCTTAATGTGAGATCATCAATTAAGAACGTATCATTCTTATACAAATGTTTTTTAGCATTGATGCAGACAGATAATGCTTCCTCCATTTTACCCATTCTCTCCAAAATAAGAGCCTTAAGTGCCTGAGTTACATTAGAACAAAAAACTATAAGAAGAAAAAAAACGTGAAAACAAAAAATAAGATCATTGTAGTTTTTATAAACACTATAAATAACCAAAAAAAGTAGAGACTCAAATTGTCAAAAGAAATCATCACTGCCTCTGTAAATTGATCCCAAATCAAGAAAATGACATCA
The DNA here is from genome assembly GCA_039602395.1 of Deinandra increscens subsp. villosa. Taxonomy (NCBI): domain Eukaryota; kingdom Viridiplantae; phylum Streptophyta; class Magnoliopsida; order Asterales; family Asteraceae; genus Deinandra; species Deinandra increscens. Next base: position 16,242 of record JBCNJP010011282.1, read on the forward strand.
AAAGCATGAAGAAAAAAAAAGTATAAACCTTGGTAAATCATCTCAATGTGGCTCAGATCAGTTATGGCGAGCAAAGAACTAAACGTACCATGGCTGCAAATCTATTTGCCACGCCAAGACAGTGGTCCTTGTATCTTTACTCCAAGCCAACAAAGAAAACTCATCACAGCCAAAATACAAACAGTAGCCAAAATTAAGATAGCATGTCTGAATGAATCGAGTAAGAATCACCGACCTATGCAGGTCTCATCTCGTAAAACACGCACTACCGAACAATAATCACCAACGCAGATCGGGAAACAGAACACCAAACAAAGACACATTCGTCTTTCAAAGGCAAAAGAAACCCTAGAGCCGCCGTATAGCGGCTAACAACCAGGGCACAAACCGGCGCATCCCAAATCGGCGACCACCATCAGCAGAGGTATTAACCCGACGGCGGAACGCCGGTCACCAGAGGCATAACTCGACGACTGTCGAACACCACAAATCCCTCCAACTGAGAGATCGTCCTTTTTCAGATCTAGATCGGAACAACATTTAAACCCCCAATCATCAACGGAGCTGCGCCTAAACGGCGCCACCTCGACGTTATACAGATCTGAATGCCAAAAGCGGCAACGAAGAAGAGATCTGGTCCAGATCTCTAATCCGGATCTATAAAAGAATGAGAGAGAGAGAACAGAACAACAAAACCATCATCATCGCCGGCAACGGCCGCCGCCGTCATCAAGAAACCCTAGATCGAGGTTGCGTCGTGAACAACGATAAACGAAAAACACCCCCAAACCGACCATTGATCTCACAGTCACCATCACTATTCTGGTGTGGTTGAGAGAAGAGATGAAAGAATCGGTAGGAATCACCGGAGAGAGGTTTCTCTCTCTCCCTTTATGGCATAAAAGCTTAGCTTTAAAGCTAAAAGAAGATAAGGTTTACGTGTTCAAGCAAATAGAAAGTTGCCACCACAAAACAAAGCCAATAGAAAAAAAAAGAGCACCGCCCAACTTGACCAATCAATAAAACTTGAATAGTCCACCGCCCTTTAACTCCAACAAAAAAAAAACACGCTCAAGGGAATAGTCCCTTTGTGTGACTGACAAGCTACCGTTTTTTATATATAAGGAAATATGCAGGTCCTGTCGG
>JBCNJP010011283.1:0-17383 GCA_039602395.1 Deinandra increscens subsp. villosa
AACATGCGACAACGACGGTTTGTATGTGACCAATAAGTTGTGTTTAGAACCAACAATGGCCCAATAAGGTTTGTATGTGACCAATAAGTTGTGTCTAAGACCAATGAGTCCCAATAAGGTGTGTTAGTGGAAACGAGGGTCAGTTGGGACCAATGAGTCCCAGTAAGGTGTGTATGTAACCAATAAGTTGTGTTTAGAACCCATGATGGCTCAATAAGTCCCAGTAAGGTGTGTATGTAACCAATAAGTTGTGTTTAGGACCAATGATGGCCCAATAAGGTGTGTATGTAACCAATAAGTTGTGTCTAGGACCAATGAGTCCCAATAAGGTGTGTTTAGGGGAAACGAGGGTCAGTTGGGACCAATGAGTTCTAGTAAGGTGTGTATGTAACCAATAAGTTGTGTTTAGAACCAACAATGGCCCAATAAGGTTTGTATGTGACCAATAAGTTGTGTCTAGGACCAATGAGTCCCAATAAGGTGTGTTTAGGGGAAACGAGGGTCAGTTGGGACCAATGAGTCCCAATAAGGTGTGTATGTAACCAATAAGTTGTATTTAGGACCAATAATGGCCCAATAAGGTGTGTATGTAACCAATAAGTAGTGTTTAGGACCAATGATGTCCCAATAAGGTGTGTTAGTGGAAACGAGGGTCAGTTGGGACCAATGAGTCCCAGTATGGTGTGTATGTAACCAATAAGTTGTGTTTAGAACCCATGTTGGCTCAATAAGTCCCAGTAAGGTGTGTATGTAACCAATAAGTTGTGTTTAGGACCAATGATGGCCCAATAAGGTTTGTATGTAACCAATAAGTTGTGTCTAGGACCAATGAGTCCCAATAAGGTGTGTTTAGGGGAAACGAGGGTCAGTTGGGACCAATGAGTTCTAGTAAGGTGTGTATGTAACCAATAAGTTGTGTTTAGAACCAACAATGGCCCAATAAGGTTTGTATGTGACCAATAAGTTGTGTCTAGGACCAATGAGTCCCAATAAGGTGTGTTTAGGGGAAAAGAGGTTCAGTTGGGGGACCAATGAGTCCCAGTAAGGTGTGTATGTAACCAATAAGTTGTGTTTAGAACCCATGATGGCTCAATAAGTCCTAGTAAGGTGTGTATGTAACCAATAAGTTGTGTTTAGGACCAATGATGGCCCAATAAGGTTTGTATGTAACCAATAAGTTGTGTCTAGGACCAATGAGTCCCAATAAGGTGTGTTTAGGGGAAACGAGGGTCAGTTGGGACCAATGAGTTCTAGTAAGGTGTGTATGTAACCAATAAGTTGTGTTTAGAACCAACAATGGCCCAATAAGGTTTGTATGTGACCAATAAGTTGTGTCTAGGACCAATGAGTCCCAATAAGGTGTGTTTAGGGGAAACGAGGGTCAGTTGGGACCAATGAGTCCCAGTAAGGTGTGTATGTAACCAATAAGTTGTATTTAGGACCAATAATGGCCCAATAAGGTGTGTATGTAACCAATAAGTAGTGTTTAGGACCAATGAGTCCCAATAAGGTGTGTTAGTGGAAACGAGGGTCAGTTGGGACCAATGAGTCCCAGTAAGGTGTGTATGTAACCAATAAGTTGTGTTTAGGACCAATAATGGCCCAATAAGGTGTGTATGCAACCAATAAGTTGTGTTTAGGACCAATGAGTCCCAATAAGGTGTGTTAGTGGAAACGAGGGTCAGTTGGGACCAATGAGTCCCAATAAGGTGTGTATGTAACCAATAAGTTGTGTTTAGAACCCATGATGGCTCAATAAGTCCCAGTAAGGTGTGTATGTAACCAATAAGTTGTGTTAGGACCAATGATGGCCCAATAAGGTTTGTATGTAACCAATAAGTTGTGTCTAGGACCAATGAGTCCCAATAAGGTGTGTTTAGGGGAAACGAGGGTCAGTTGGGACCAATGAGTTCTAGTAAGGTGTGTATGTAACCAATAAGTTGTGTTTAGAACCAACAATGGCCCAATAAGGTTTGTATGTGACCAATAAGTTGTGTCTAGGACCAATGAGTCCCAATAAGGTGTGTTTAGGGGAAACGAGGGTCAGTTGGGACCAATGAGTCCCAATAAGGTGTGTATGTAACCAATAAGTTGTATTTAGGACCAATAATGGCCCAATAAGGTGTGTATGTAACCAATAAGTAGTGTTTAGGACCAATGAGTCCCAATAAGGTGTGTTTAGTGGGAAACGAGGGTCAGTTGGGACCAATGAGTCCCAGTAAGGTGTGTATGTAACCAATAAGTTGTGTTTAGAACCCATGTTGGCTCAATAAGTCCCAGTAAGGTGTGTATGTAACCAATAAGTTGTGTTTAGGACCAATGATGGCCCAATAAGGTTTGTATGTAACCAATGAGTCCCAGTAAGGTGTGTTTAGAACCCATGTTGGCTCAATAAGTCCCAGTAAGGTGTGTATGTAACCAATAAGTTGTGTTTAGGACCAATGATGGCCCAATAAGGTGTGTTTAGGGGAAAAGAGGTTCAGTTGGGGGACCAATGAGTCCCAGTAAGGTGTGTATGTAACCAATAAGTTGTGTTTAGAACCCATGATGGCTCAATAAGTCCTAGTAAGGTGTGTATGTAAACAATAAGTTGTGTTTAGGACCAATGATGGCCCAATAAGGTTTGTATGTAACCAATAAGTTGCATTTAGGGGAAATGAGGGTCAGTTAGGACAAATGAGTCCCAATAAGGTGTTTTTAGGGGAAACGAGGGTCAGTTGTAACCAATAAGTTGTGTTTAGGACCAATAATGGCCCAATAAGGTGTGTATGTAACCAATAAGTTGTGTTTAGGACCAATGAGTCCCAATAAGGTGTGTTAGTGGAAACGAGGGTCAGTTGGGACCAATGAGTCCCAGTAAGGTGTGTATGTAACCAATAAGTTGTGTTTAGAACCCATGATGGCTCAATAAGTCCCAGTAAGGTGTGTACGTAACCAATAAGTTGTGTTTAGGACCAATGATGGCCCAATAAGGTTTGTATGTAACCAATAAGTTGTGTCTAGGACCAATGAGTCCCAATAAGGTGTGTTTAGGGGAAACGAGGGTCAGTTGGGACCAATGAGTCCTAGTAAGGTGTGTATGTAACCAATAAGTTGTGTTTAGAACCAATGATGGCCCAATAAGGTTTCTATGTAACCAATAAGTTGTGTCTAGGACCAACGAGTCCCAATAAGGTGTGTTTAGGGGAAACGAGGGTCAGTTGGGACCAATGAGTCCCAATAAGGTGTGTATGTAACCAATAAGTTGTGTTTAGGACCAATAATGGCCCAATAAGGTGTGTATGCAACCAATAAGTTGTGTTTAGGACCAATGAGTCCCAATAAGGTGTGTTAGTGGAAACGAGGGTCAGTTGGGACCAATGAGTCCCAGTAAGGTGTGTATGTAACCAATAAGTTGTGTTTAGAACCCATGATGGCTCAATAAGTCCCAGTAAGGTGTGTATGTAACCAATAAGTTGTGTTTAGGACCAATGATGGCCCAATAAGGTTTGTATGTAACCAATAAGTTATGTCTAGGACCAATGAGTCCCAATAAGGTGTGTTTAGGGGAAACGAGGGTCAGTTGGGACCATTGAGTTCTAGTAAGGTGTGTATGTAACCAATAAGTTGTGTTTAGAACCAACAATGGCCCAATAAGGTTTGTATGTGACCAATAAGTTGTGTCTAGGACCAATGAGTCCCAAAAAGGTGTGTTTAGGGGAAAAGAGGTTCAGTTGGGGGACCAATGAGTCCCAATAAGGTGTGTATGTAACCAATAAGTTGTATTTAGGACCAATAATGGCCCAATAAGGTGTGTATGTAACCAATAAGTAGTGTTTAGGACCAATGAGTCCCAATAAGGTGTGTTAGTGGAAACGAGGGTCAGTTAGGACCAATGAGTCCCAGTAAGGTGTGTATGTAAGCAATAAGTTGTGTTTAGAAACCATGATGGCTCAGTAAGTCCTAGTAAGGTGTGTATGTAACCAATAAGTTGTGTTTAGGACCAATGATGGCCCAATAAGGTTTGTATGTAACCAATAAGTTGCGTTTAGGGGAAATGAGGGTCAGTTAGGAGAAATGAGTCCCAATAAGGTGTGTTTAGCGGAAACGAGGGTCAGTTGGGACCAATGAGTCTCAATAAGGTGTGTATGTAACCAATAAGTTGTGTTTAGAACCAACAATGGCCCAATAAGGTTTGTATGTAACCAATAAGTTGTGTCTAGGACCAATGAGTCCCAATAAGGTGTGTTTAGGGGAAACGAGGGTCAGTTGGGACCAATGAGTTCTAGTAAGGTGTGTATGTAACCAATAAGTTGTGTTTAGAACCAACAATGGCCCAATAAGGTTTGTATCTGACCAATAAGTTGTGTCTAGGACCAATGAGTCCCAATAAGGTGTGTTTAGGGGAAAAGAGGTTCAGTTGGGGGACCAATGAGTCCCAATAAGGTGTGTATGTAACCAATAAGTTGTATTTAGGACCAATAATGGCCCAATAAGGTGTGTATGTAACCAATAAGTAGTGTTTAGGACCAATGAGTCCCAATAAGGTGTGTTAGTGGAAACGAGGGTCAGTTGGGACCAATGAGTCCCAGTAAGGTGTGTATGTAAGCAATAAGTTGTGTTTAGAACCCATGATGGCTCAATAAGTCCTAGTAAGGTGTGTATGTAACCAATAAGTTGTGTTTAGGACCAATGATGGCCCAATAAGGTTTGTATGTAACCAATAAGTTGCGTTTAGGGGAAATGAGGGTCAGTTAGGACAATTGAGTCCCAATAAGGTGTGTTTAGGGGAAACGAGGGTCAGTTGGGACCAATGAGTCCTAGTAAGGTGTGTATGTAACCAATAAGTTGTGTTTAGAACCAATGATGGCCCAATAAGGTTTGTATGTAACCAATAAGTTGTGTCTAGGACCAACGAGTCTCAATAAGGTGTGTTTAGGGGAAACGAGGGTCAGTTGGGACCAATGAGTCCTAGTAAGGTGTGTATGTAACCAATAAGTTGTGTTTAGAACCCATGATGGCTCAATAAGTCCCAGTAAGGTGTGTATGTAACCAATAAGTTGTGTTTAGGACCAATGATGGCCCAATAAGGTTTGTATGTAACCAATAAGTTGTGTTTAGGACCAATGAGTCCCAATAAGGTGTGTTTAGGGGAAACGAGGGTCAGTTGGGACCAATGAGTCCTAGTAAGGTGTGTATGTAACCAATAAGTTGTGTTTAGAACCAATGATGGCCCAATAAGGTTTGTATGTAACCAATAAGTTGTGTCTAGGACCAATGAGTCCCAATAAGGTGTGTTTAGGGGAAACGAGGGTCAGTTGGGGGACCAATGAGTCCCAGTAAGGTGTGTATGTAACCAATAAGTTGTGTTTAGAACCCATGATGGCTCAATAAGTCCTAGTAAGGTGTGTATGTAACCAATAAGTTGTGTTTAGGACCAATGATGGCCCAATAAGGTTTGTATGTAACCAATAAGTTGCATTTAGGGGAAATGAGGGTCAGTTAGGACAAATGAGTCCCAATAAGGTGTTTTTAGGGGAAACGAGGGTCAGTTGTAACCAATAAGTTGTGTTTAGGACCAATAATGGCCCAATAAGGTGTGTATGTAACCAATAAGTTGTGTTTAGGACCAATGAGTCCCAATAAGGTGTGTTAGTGGAAACGAGGGTCAGTTGGGACCAATGAGTCCCAGTAAGGTGTGTATGTAACCAATAAGTTGTGTTTAGAACCCATGATGGCTCAATAAGTCCCAGTAAGGTGTGTACGTAACCAATAAGTTGTGTTTAGGACCAATGATGGCCCAATAAGGTGTGTATGTAACCAATAAGTTGTGTTTAGGACCAATGAGTCCCAATAAGGTGTGTTTAGGGGAAACGAGGGTCAGTTGGGACCAATGAGTCCTAGTAAGGTGTGTATGTAACCAATAAGTTGTGTTTAGAACCAATGATGGCCCAATAAGGTTTGTATGTAACCAATAAGTTGTGTCTAGGACCAATGAGTCCCAATAAGGTGTGTTTAGGGGAAACGAGGGTCAGTTGGGACCAATGAGTCCCAATAAGGTGTGTATGTAACCAATAAGTTGTGTTTAGGACCAATAATGGCCCAATAAGGTGTGTATGCAACCAATAAGTTGTGTTTAGGACCAATGAGTCCCAATAAGGTGTGTTAGTGGAAACGAGGGTCAGTTGGGACCAATGAGTCCCAGTAAGGTGTGTATGTAACCAATAAGTTGTGTTTAGAACCCATGATGGCTCAATAAGTCCCAGTAAGGTGTGTATGTAACCAATAAGTTGTGTTTAGGACCAATGATGGCCCAATAAGGTTTGTATGTAACCAATAAGTTATGTCTAGGACCAATGAGTCCCAATAAGGTGTGTTTAGGGGAAACGAGGGTCAGTTGGGACCAATGAGTTCTAGTAAGGTGTGTATGTAACCAATAAGTTGTGTTTAGAACCAACAATGGCCCAATAAGGTTTGTATGTGACCAATAAGTTGTGTCTAGGACCAATGAGTCCCAAAAAGGTGTGTTTAGGGGAAAAGAGGTTCAGTTGGGGGACCAATGAGTCCCAATAAGGTGTGTATGTAACCAATAAGTTGTATTTAGGACCAATAATGGCCCAATAAGGTGTGTATGTAACCAATAAGTAGTGTTTAGGACCAATGAGTCCCAATAAGGTGTGTTAGTGGAAACGAGGGTCAGTTGGGACCAATGAGTCCCAGTAAGGTGTGTATGTAAGCAATAAGTTGTGTTTAGAAACCATGATGGCTCAGTAAGTCATAGTAAGGTGTGTATGTAACCAATAAGTTGTGTTTAGGACCAATGATGGCCCAATAAGGTTTGTATGTAACCAATAAGTTGCGTTTAGGGGAAATGAGGGTCAGTTAGGAGAAATGAGTCCCAATAAGGTGTGTTTAGCGGAAACGAGGGTCAGTTGGGACCAATGAGTCTCAATAAGGTGTGTATGTAACCAATAAGTTGTGTTTAGAACCAACAATGGCCCAATAAGGTTTGTATGTAACCAATAAGTTGTGTCTAGGACCAATGAGTCCCAAAAAGGTGTGTTTAGGGGAAACGAGGGTCAGTTGGGACCAATGAGTTCTAGTAAGGTGTGTATGTAACCAATAAGTTGTGTTTAGAACCAACAATGGCCCAATAAGGTTTGTATCTGACCAATAAGTTGTGTCTAGGACCAATGAGTCCCAATAAGGTGTGTTTAGGGGAAAAGAGGTTCAGTTGGGGGACCAATGAGTCCCAATAAGGTGTGTATGTAACCAATAAGTTGTATTTAGGACCAATAATGGCCCAATAAGGTGTGTATGTAACCAATAAGTAGTGTTTAGGACCAATGAGTCCCAATAAGGTGTGTTAGTGGAAACGAGGGTCAGTTGGGACCAATGAGTCCCAGTAAGGTGTGTATGTAAGCAATAAGTTGTGTTTAGAACCCATGATGGCTCAATAAGTCCTAGTAAGGTGTGTATGTAACCAATAAGTTGTGTTTAGGACCAATGATGGCCCAATAAGGTTTGTATGTAACCAATAAGTTGCGTTTAGGGGAAATGAGGGTCAGTTAGGACAATTGAGTCCCAATAAGGTGTGTTTAGGGGAAACGAGGGTCAGTTGGGACCAATGAGTCCTAGTAAGGTGTGTATGTAACCAATAAGTTGTGTTTAGAACCAATGATGGCCCAATAAGGTTTGTATGTAACCAATAAGTTGTGTCTAGGACCAACGAGTCTCAATAAGGTGTGTTTAGGGGAAACGAGGGTCAGTTGGGACCAATGAGTTCTAGTAAGGTGTGTATGTAACCAATAAGTTGTGTTTAGAACCCATGATGGCTCAATAAGTCCCATTAAGGTGTGTATGTAACCAATAAGTTGTGTTTAGGACCAATGATGGCCCAATAAGGTTTGTATGTAACCAATAAGTTGCGTTTAGGGGAAATGAGGGCCAGTTAGGACAAATGAGTCCCAATAAGGTGTGTTTAGGGGAAACGAGGGTCAGTTGGGACCAATGAGTCCCAATAAGGTGTGTATGTAACCAATAAGTTATGTTTAGGACCAATAATGGCCCAATAAGGTGTGTATGCAACCAATAAGTTGTGTTTAGGACTAATGAGTCCCAATAAGGTGTGTTAGTGGAAATGAGGGTCAGTTGGGACCAATGAGTCCCAGTAAGGTGTGTATGTAACCAATAAGTTGTGTTTAGAACCAACAATGGCCCAATAAGGTTTGTATGTGACCAATAAGTTGTGTCTAGGACCAATGAGTCCCAATAAGGTGTGTTTAGGGGAAACGAGGGTCAGTTGGGACCAATGAGTCCCAATAAGGTGTGTATGTAACCAATAAGTTGTATTTAGGACCAATAATGGCCCAATAAGGTGTGTATGTAACCAATAAGTAGTGTTTAGGACCAATGAGTCCCAATAAGGTGTGTTAGTGGAAACGAGGGTCAGTTGGGACCAATGAGTCCCAGTATGGTGTGTATGTAACCAATAAGTTGTGTTTAGAACCCATGTTGGCTCAATAAGTCCCAGTAAGGTGTGTATGTAACCAATAAGTTGTGTTTAGGACCAATGATGGCCCAATAACGTTTGTATGTAACCAATAAGTTGTGTCTAGGACCAATGAGTCCCAATAAGGTGTGTTTAGGGGAAACGAGGGTCAGTTGGGACCAATGAGTTCTAGGAAGGTGTGTATGTAACCAATAAGTTGTGTTTAGAACCAACAATGGCCCAATAAGGTTTGTATGTGACCAATAAGTTGTGTCTAGGACCAATGAGTCCCAATAAGGTGTGTTTAGGGGAAAAGAGGTTCAGTTGGGGGACCAATGAGTCCCAGTAAGGTGTGTATGTAACCAATAAGTTGTGTTTAGGACCAATGATGGCCCAATAAGGTGTGTATGTAACCAATAAGTTGTGTTTAGGACCAATGAGTCCCAATAAGGTGTGTTTAGGGGAAACGAGGGTCAGTTGGGACCAATGAGTCCCAATAAGGTGTGTATGTAACCAATAAGTTGTGTTTAGGACCAATAATGGCCCAATAAGGTGTGTATGTAACCAATAAGTTGTGTTTAGGACCAATGAGTCCCAATAAGGTGTGTTTAGGGGAAACGAGGGTCAGTTGGGACCAATGAGTCCTAGTAAGGTGTGTATGTAACCAATAAGTTGTGTTTAGAACCAACAATGGCCCAATAAGGTTTGTATCTGACCAATAAGTTGTGTCTAGGACCAATGAGTCCCAATAAGGTGTGTTTAGGGGAAAAGAGGTTCAGTTGGGGACCAATGAGTCCCAATAAGGTGTGTATGTAACCAATAAGTTGTGTTTAGGACCAATAATGGCCCAATAAGGTGTGTATGTAACCAATAAGTAGTGTTTAGGACCAATGAGTCCCAATAAGGTGTGTTTAGTGGAAACGAGGGTCAGTTGGGACCAATGAGTCCCAGTAAGGTGTGTATGTAACCAATAAGTTGTGTTTAGAACCAATGATGGCCCAATAAGTCCTAGTAAGGTGTGTATGTAACCAATAAGTTGTGTTTAGGACCAATGATGGCCCAATAAGGTTTGTATGTAACCAATAAGTTGCGTTTAGGGGAAATGAGGGTCAGTTAGGACAATTGAGTCCCAATAAGGTGTGTTTAGGGGAAATGAGGGTCAGTTGGGACCAATAAGTCCTAGTAAGGTGTGTATGTAACCAATAAGTTGTGTTTAGGACCAATGATGGCCCAATAAGGTTTGTATGTAACCAATAAGTTGTGTCTAGGACCAACGAGTCTCAATAAGGTGTGTTTAGGGGAAACGAGGGTCAGTTGGGACCAATGAGTTCTAGTAAGGTGTGTATGTAACCAATAAGTTGTGTTTAGAACCCATGATGGCTCAATAAGTCCCATTAAGGTGTGTATGTAACCAATAAGTTGTGTTTAGGACCAATGATGGCCCAATAAGGTTTGTATGTAACCAATAAGTTGCGTTTAGGGGAAATGAGGGCCAGTTAGGACAAATGAGTCCCAATAAGGTGTGTTTAGGGGAAACGAGGGTCAGTTGGGACCAATGAGTCCCAATAAGGTGTGTATGTAACCAATAAGTTATGTTTAGGACCAATAATGGCCCAATAAGGTGTGTATGCAACCAATAAGTTGTGTTTAGGACTAATGAGTCCCAATAAGGTGTGTTAGTGGAAATGAGGGTCAGTTGGGACCAATGAGTCCCAGTAAGGTGTGTATGTAACCAATAAGTTGTGTTTAGAACCAACAATGGCCCAATAAGGTTTGTATGTGACCAATAAGTTGTGTCTAGGACCAATGAGTCCCAATAAGGTGTGTTTAGGGGAAACGAGGGTCAGTTGGGACCAATGAGTCCCAATAAGGTGTGTATGTAACCAATAAGTTGTATTTAGGACCAATAATGGCCCAATAAGGTGTGTATGTAACCAATAAGTAGTGTTTAGGACCAATGAGTCCCAATAAGGTGTGTTAGTGGAAACGAGGGTCAGTTGGGACCAATGAGTCCCAGTATGGTGTGTATGTAACCAATAAGTTGTGTTTAGAACCCATGTTGGCTCAATAAGTCCCAGTAAGGTGTGTATGTAACCAATAAGTTGTGTTTAGGACCAATGATGGCCCAATAACGTTTGTATGTAACCAATAAGTTGTGTCTAGGACCAATGAGTCCCAATAAGGTGTGTTTAGGGGAAACGAGGGTCAGTTGGGACCAATGAGTTCTAGGAAGGTGTGTATGTAACCAATAAGTTGTGTTTAGAACCAACAATGGCCCAATAAGGTTTGTATGTGACCAATAAGTTGTGTCTAGGACCAATGAGTCCCAATAAGGTGTGTTTAGGGGAAAAGAGGTTCAGTTGGGGGACCAATGAGTCCCAGTAAGGTGTGTATGTAACCAATAAGTTGTGTTTAGGACCAATGATGGCCCAATAAGGTGTGTATGTAACCAATAAGTTGTGTTTAGGACCAATGAGTCCCAATAAGGTGTGTTTAGGGGAAACGAGGGTCAGTTGGGACCTATAAGTCCCAATAAGGTGTGTATGTAACCAATAAGTTGTGTTTAGGACCAATAATGGCCCAATAAGGTGTGTATGTAACCAATAAGTTGCGTTTAGGACCAATGAGTCCCAATAAGGTGTGTTAGTGGAAACGAGGGTCAGTTGGGACCAATGAGTCCCAGTAAGGTGTGTATGTAACCAATAAGTTGTGTTTAGAACCCATGATGGCTCAATAAGTCCCAGTAAGGTGTGTATGTAACCAATAAGTTGTGTTTAGGACAATGATGGCCCAATAAGGTGTGTATGTAACCAATAAGTTGTGTTTAGGACCAATGCGTCCCAATAAGGTGTGTTTAGGGGAAACGAGGGTTAGTTGGGACCAATAAGTCCTAGTAATGTGTGTATGTAACCAATAAGTTGTGTTTAGAACCAATGATGGCCCAATAAGGTTTGTATGTAACCAATAACTTGTGTCTATGACCAATGAGTCCCAATAAGGTGTGTTTAGGGGAAAAGAGGTTCAGTTGGGGCACCAATGAGTCCCAATAAGGTGTGTATGTAACCAATAAGTTGTGTTTAGGACCAATGATGGCTCAATAAGTCCTAGTAAGGTGTGTATGTAACCAATAAGTTGTGTTTAGGACCAATGATGGCCCAATAAGGTTTGTATGTAACCAATAAGTTGTGTCTAGGACCAACGAGTCCCAATAAGGTGTGTTTAGGGGAAACGAGGGTCAGTTGGGACCAATGAGTTCTAGTAAGGTGTGTATGTAACCAATAAGTTGTGTTTAGAACCCATGATGGCTCAATAAGTCCCATTAAGGTGTGTATGTAACCAATAAGTTGTGTTTAGGACCAATGATGGCCCAATAAGGTTTGTATGTAACCAATAAGTTGCGTTTAGGGGAAATGAGGGCCAGTTAGGACAAATGAGTCCCAATAAGGTGTGTTTAGGGGAAACGAGGGTCAGTTGGGACCAATGAGTCCCAATAAGGTGTGTATGTAACCAATAAGTTATGTTTAGGACCAATAATGGCCCAATAAGGTGTGTATGCAACCAATAAGTTGTGTTTAGGACTAATGAGTCCCAATAAGGTGTGTTTAGTGGAAATGAGGGTCAGTTGGGACCAATGAGTCCCAGTAAGGTGTGTATGTAACCAATAAGTTGTGTTTAGAACCAACAATGGCCCAATAAGGTTTGTATGTGACCAATAAGTTGTGTCTAGGACCAATGAGTCCCAATAAGGTGTGTTTAGGGGAAACGAGGGTCAGTTGGGGACCAATGAGTCCCAATAAGGTGTGTATGTAACCAATAAGTTGTATTTAGGACCAATAATGGCCCAATAAGGTGTGTATGTAACCAATAAGTAGTGTTTAGGACCAATGAGTCCCAATAAGGTGTGTTAGTGGAAACGAGGGTCAGTTGGGACCAATGAGTCCCAGTATGGTGTGTATGTAACCAATAAGTTGTGTTTAGAACCCATGTTGGCTCAATAAGTCCCAGTAAGGTGTGTATGTAACCAATAAGTTGTGTTTAGGACCAATGATGGCCCAATAACGTTTGTATGTAACCAATAAGTTGTGTCTAGGACCAATGAGTCCCAATAAGGTGTGTTTAGGGGAAACGAGGGTCAGTTGGGACCAATGAGTTCTAGTAAGGTGTGTATGTAACCAATAAGTTGTGTTTAGAACCAACAATGGCCCAATAAGGTTTGTATGTGACCAATAAGTTGTGTCTAGGACCAATGAGTCCCAATAAGGTGTGTTTAGGGGAAAAGAGGGTTCAGTTGGGGGACCAATGAGTCCCAGTAAGGTGTGTATGTAACCAATAAGTTGTGTTTAGGACCAATGATGGCCCAATAAGGTGTGTATGTAACCAATAAGTTGTGTTTAGGACCAATGAGTCCCAATAAGGTGTGTTTAGGGGAAACGAGGGTCAGTTGGGACCTATAAGTCCCAATAAGGTGTGTATGTAACCAATAAGTTGTGTTTAGGACCAATAATGGCCCAATAAGGTGTGTATGTAACCAATAAGTTGCGTTTAGGACCAATGAGTCCCAATAAGGTGTGTTAGTGGAAACGAGGGTCAGTTGGGACCAATGAGTCCCAGTAAGGTGTGTATGTAACCAATAAGTTGTGTTTAGAACCCATGATGGCTCAATAAGTCCCAGTAAGGTGTGTATGTAACCAATAAGTTGTGTTTAGGACCAATGATGGCCCAATAAGGTGTGTATGTAACCAATAAGTTGTGTTTAGGACCAATGCGTCCCAATAAGGTGTGTTTAGGGGAAACGAGGGTTAGTTGGGACCAATAAGTCCTAGTAATGTGTGTATGTAACCAATAAGTTGTGTTTAGAACCAATGATGGCCCAATAAGGTTTGTATGTAACCAATAACTTGTGTCTAGGACCAATGAGTCCCAATAAGGTGTGTTTAGGGGAAAAGAGGTTCAGTTGGGGCACCAATGAGTCCCAATAAGGTGTGTATGTAACCAATAAGTTGTGTTTAGGACCAATGATGGCTCAATAAGTCCTAGTAAGGTGTGTATGTAACCAATAAGTTGTGTTTAGGACCAATGATGGCCCAATAAGGTTTGTATGTAACCAATAAGTTGCATTTAGGGGAAATGAGGGTCAGTTAGGACAAATGAGTCCCAATAAGGTGTTTTTAGGGGAAACGAGGGTCAGTTGTAACCAATAAGTTGTGTTTAGGACCAATAATGGCCCAATAAGGTGTGTATGTAACCAATAAGTTGTGTTTAGGACCAATGAGTCCCAATAAGGTGTGTTAGTGGAAACGAGGGTCAGTTGGGACCAATGAGTCCCAGTAAGGTGTGTATGTAACCAATAAGTTGTGTTTAGAACCCATGATGGCTCAATAAGTCCCAGTAAGGTGTGTACGTAACCAATAAGTTGTGTTTAGGACCAATGATGGCCCAATAAGGTTTGTATGTAACCAATAAGTTGTGTCTAGGACCAATGAGTCCCAATAAGGTGTGTTTAGGGGAAATGAGGGTCAGTTGGGACCAATGAGTCCTAGTAAGGTGTGTATGTAACCAATAAGTTGTGTTTTGAACCAATGATGGCCAATAAGGTTTGTATGTAACCAATAACTTTTGTCTAGGACCAATGAGTCCCAATAAGGTGTGTTTAGGGGAAAAGAGGTTCCGTTGGGGGACCAATGAGTCCCAATAAGGTGTGTATGTAACCAATAAGTTGTGTTTAGGACCAATAATGGCCCAATAAGGTGTGTATGTAACCAATAAGTTGTGTTTAGGACCAATGAGTCCCAATAAGGTGTGTTAGTGGAAACGAGGGTCAGTTGGGACCAATGAGTCCCAGTAAGGTGTGTATGTAACCAATAAGTTGTGTTTAGAACTCATGATTGCTCAAAAAGTCCCAGTAAGGTGTGTATGTAACCAATAATTTGTGTTTAGGACCAATGATGGCCCAATAAGGTGTGTATGTAACCAATAAGTTGTGTTTAGGACCAATGCGTCCCAATAAGGTGTGTTTAGGGGAAACGAGGGTTAGTTGGGACCAATAAGTCCTAGTAATGTGTGTATGTAACCAATAAGTTGTGTTTAGAACCAATGATGGCCCAATAAGGTTTGTATGTAACCAATAACTTGTGTCTAGGACCAATGAGTCCCAATAAGGTGTGTTTAGGGGAAACGAGGGTTAGTTGGGACCAATGAGTCCCAATAAGGTGTGTGTGTAACCAATAAGTTATGTTTAGGACCAATGATGGCCTAATAAGGTTTGTTTGTAACCAATAAGTTGTGTCTAGGACCAATGAGTCCCAATAAGGTGTGTTTAGGGGAAAAGAGGTTCAGCTGGGGAACCAATGATTCCCAATAAGGTGTGTATGTAACCAATAAGTTGTGTTTAGGACCAATGATGGCCCAATAAGGTGTGTATGTAACCAATAAGTTGTGTTTAGGACCAATGAATCCCAATAAGGTGTGTTTAGGGGAAACGAGGGTTAGTTGGGACCAATGAGTCCCAGTAAGGTGTGTGTGTAACCAATAAGTTGTGTTTAGGACCAATGATGGCCTAATAAGGTTTGTATGTAACCAATAAGTTGTGTCTAGGACCAATGAGACCCAATAAGGTGTGTTTAAGGGAAACAAGGGTCAGTTGGGACCAATGATTCCCAGTAAGGTGTGTATGTAACCAATAAGTTGTGTTTAGGACCAATGATGGCCCAATAAGGTTTGTATGTAACCAATAAGTTGCATTTAGGGGAAATGAGGGTCAGTTAGGACAAATGAGTCCCAATAAGGTGTTTTTAGGGGAAACGAGGGTCAGTTGTAACCAATAAGTTGTGTTTAGGACCAATAATGGCCCAATAAGGTGTGTATGTAACCAATAAGTTGTGTTTAGGACCAATGAGTCCCAATAAGGTGTGTTAGTGGAAACGAGGGTCAGTCGGGACCAATGAGTCCCAGTAAGGTGTGTATGTGACCAATAAGTTGTGTTTAGAACCCATGATGGCTCAATAAGTCCCAGTAAGGTGTGTACGTAACCAATAAGTTGTGTTTAGGACCAATGATGGCCCAATAAGGTTTGTATGTAACCAATAAGTTGTGTCTAGGACCAATGAGTCCCAATAAGGTGTGTTTAGGGGAAACGAGGGTCAGTTGGGACCAATAAGTTGTGTTTAGAACCAATGATGGCCCAATAAGGTTTGTATGTAACCAATAAGTTGTGTCTAGGACCAACGAGTCCCAATAAGGTGTGTTTAGGGGAAACGAGGGTCAGTTGGGACCAATGAGTCCCAATAAGGTGTGTATGTAACCAATAAGTTGTGTTTAGGACCAATAATGGCTCAATAAGGTGTGTATGCAACCAATAAGTTGTGTTTAGGACCAATGAGTCCCAATAAGGTGTGTTAGTGGAAACGAGGGTCAGTTGGGACCAATGAGTCCCAGTAAGGTGTGTATGTAACCAATAAGTTATGTTTAGAACCCATGATGGCTCAATAAGTCCCAGTAAGGTGTGTATGTAACCAATAAGTTGTGTTTAGGACCAATGATGGCCCAATAAGGTTTGTATGTATCCAATAAGTTGTGTCTAGGACCAACGAGTCCCAATAAGGTGTGTTTAGGGGAAACGAGGGTCAGTTGGGACCATTGAGTTCTAGTAAGGTGTGTATGTAACCAATAAGTTGTGTTTAGAACCAACAATGGCCTAATAAGGTTTGTATCTGACCAATAAGTTGTGTCTAGGACCAATGAGTCCCAAAAAGGTGTGTTTAGGGGAAAAGAGGGTCAATTGGGACCTATGAGTTCCAATAAGGTGTGTATGTAACCAATAAGTTGTGTTTAGGACCAATAATGGCCCAATAAGGTGTGTATGTAACCAATAAGTTGTGTTTAGGACCAATGAGTCCCAATAAGGTGTGTTAGTGGAAACGAGGGTCAGTTGGGACCAATGAGTCCCAGTAAGGTGTGTATGTAACCAATAAGTTGTGTTTAGAACCCATGATGGCTCAATAAGTCCCAGTAAGGCGTGTATGTAACCAATAAGTTGTGTTTAGGACCAATGATGGCCCAATAAGGTGTGTATGTAACCAATAAGTTGTGTTTAGGACCAATGAGTCCCAATAAGGTGTGTTTAGGGGAAACAAGGGTCAGTTGGGACGGTCAGTTGGGACCAGTGAGTCCCAATAAGGTGTGTATGTAACCAATAAGTTGTGTTTAGAACCAATGATGGCTCAATAAGGTTTTTATGAAAACAATAAGTTCTGTCTAGGACCAATGAGTCTCAATAAGGTGTGTTTAGGGGAAACGAGGGTTAGTTGGGATAAATGAGTCCTTGTAAGGTGTGTATGTAACCAGTAAGTTGTGTTTAGGACCAATGATGGCCCAATAAGGTGTGTATGTAACCAATAAGTTGTGTTTAGGACCAATGCGTCCCAATAAGGTGTGTTTAGGGGAAACGAGGGTTAGTTGGGACCAATAAGTCCTAGTAATGTGTGTATGTAACCAATAAGTTGTGTTTAGAACCAATGATGGCCCAATAAGGTTTGTATGTAACCAATAACTTGTGTCTAGGACCAATGAGTCCCAATAAGGTGTGTTTAGGGGAAAAGAGGTTCAGTTGGGGGACCAATGAGTCCCAATAAGGTGTGTATGTAACCAATAAGTTATGTTTAGGACCAATGATGGCCCAATAAGGTTTGTATGTAACCAATAAATTGTGTCTAGGACCAATGAGTCCAAATAAGGTGTGTTTAAGGGAAACAAGGGTGAAAGACATGATCGAAAGCAAATGGCCTTAAAAGGGTAATTCGAATCATGTGTCCCTCGATTAAGCTTTTCTTAGTTTCACATTCCTACAAGGCATTCAAGATGTCAGGCATGGATGCATTGGTGGAAAACCTGTGAAAATCTAATAACATTAGTTTG
>JBCNJP010011284.1:0-17370 GCA_039602395.1 Deinandra increscens subsp. villosa
TATGTGATATTTACAGGTGAATGGTCGCTTTCAAATGTCAATAATTTGAGCAGATTACTTAGATGCTTTCATATAATTTCTAGCCTTGGGATAGACGTCTCCAAATGCACAGTATATGGTGTTGGGGGTATCACAAAATGAGTTGGACCTGATGGCGTCAAATCTCGGGTGTAAGGCCGGGAATTTTCCCTTCAAACATCTTGGATTGTATATTGGTGCAAATATGAACTTGATAAAGTATTGGGAGCCGGTGGTTAGTACTTTTCAGTGGCGGCTATCCAGATGGAAAGCAAAGTCTCTTTCATATGGGGTTCGAATTACACTGATCAAATATGTTCTCAACTCTCTTCCCACTTACTTTTTCTCACTGTATAGAGTGCCAACAGGGGTGGTGGAGATTCTGGATCGCATTTGAAGAGACCTTCTATGGGGAGGTGGAGAAGACCAAAGTAAGATCAAATGGGTTTCTTGGGAAAAAAATAACAGTGGACAGGAAATATGGTGGCTTGAGTATTGGTTGTTTAAAGTATGCGAATATGGCCCTTTTGGCAAGATGATGGTGGCGGTTCAAACAGGAAAATAATTCCCTTTGGAGGAACATTATTTGGGATATTCATAGTAGTTCACGTGGTTGGTCTTTTGTCCCCTCCAAGTTATCTTTTTCCAGTCTTTGAAAACAAATTAGAAGGCCAGTGCTTGATCTTGAGAGTTTGGGTGTCTGTCTTGACAAAGAAATTAGAGGTATCTTGGGATGTGGCTCGGAGATACGGTTTTGGTTGGATTGTTGGTTTGGTAGCAACTTTTTTCACCTCCGGTTCCCTTCAGTGTTTGCATTGGAGTCAAGGAAATCATGTTGTGTTGCTGATAGAAATATCTCTAGAGACAACTCACTGCAATGGAATTTTATTTGGCGTAGGCTTCCGGCTTCGGGTACTGAACTTGCGGAATTCGCTGAGTTATCGGGCTTGCCTCTACCAATTTTTTTACAAGGTGGTGAAGATAAATGGTTGTGGAGTCTGGATGACACTGGTGAGTTTTCCACACAAAAAAAAGTGTTAAGGATAGGATTCAAGATGTACAATATTCTATCCCCGATGTGAGGTTTACTTGGAATAATTGGGTGCCCAAAAAGGTTTCCTTTCTTGTTTGGATATTGCATTTAGATCGCCTCCCCACTCTCCAACAACTTGTCCGTAGAAAGGTTCAAATTGATTCCACTCTATGCCCGGTATGTGGTTATTGTGATGAATCGGTGGAGCATTTGTTTGTCTCTTGTGAATTCATCCAATCTTTTTGGGATGCAATTTCGCAATGGTGTAAACTACCAAGATTTTTTATGTTTGGTGTATCGGATCTTTTGGAAATTCATAATCATATGGAGGGAACGAAGCAATTTAAGAAGACTGTTAATTTCATTATACAGGTTGCTATTTGGTGTGCTTGGAGGATGCGTAATGAAAAGATTTTTAATCATGTTCCGGTTTCAAAGTCAAGGTTATTGGAGGAGGTCAAAACCATTGGTTATCTTTGGTTTAGCAATCGTTCTAAAGTTCCGCTGTCATGAGAGCAATGACGGGTGTTTAATTTCTTATGAAGTTGTAATTGGTGTTTTGTTTTCTTGGGTGTAAGCTTTTGGCTATATCCTTATAAAAAATTTGTTGGCCGTTTAAAAAAAATATATATATATATTCACTTAAACATAAGTGATAATAAAAATTAGTTATCATAACTGAAATCAAACCGCAGTCGAACCGAATGATTATGCGCATTCAATGTTTGTTGCGGTCCAATTTGCTTCCGTCCGTAGCTTGTGTCCGTCGCAATTATTCCCCTTCCACCGACCTCATTATAATTTTGCTTTCTTTTGCTCTTTGCGCAGCCGTTAAGCCCAAAATCTCCAATCTTGTTTGGTTTTTTCTCTAGCCCACGTAAATTAGAAATTAAATACTAGGTAGCCCATTTAATCCGCAACTTCATTTATACATATTTTGTGAACTCCATGTGAATTAATTATGAGCCAACTTGTAATTTAGTACAAGCTCAATTAACTTAATTTCTAACACAATCTGCTTTTAATCATATGTACATCAATAGCATAATCATCTTCTTAAATTTCATATCGTTTTAACTCGTTTTTTATTCGCGGGCTTCTAAAACAACTAAAATTTCAATATGAACTAATTATGATTAATATTTAAATAAAATTATAACAGGTACTATTTTACTATTTAACGTGTAAAAAATATTTGAGTAAAAAGATGTACGAATTAAGATACATCATATATTCTCACATTTGTTACTTAGTAGATTAAATTTTAGAAAACCAACAAAACCACTCTAATTAATTGGCTAGGATCTAGTGATGGTTGATTATTAGTAGATCCCGAGTCTTTGGATCGATACTTGGTTACTTACTGGACTATACTACTATGTGATAGATGCACTTGTCTTCGTGTGTAGTCGGTTTCTTTAGGTTATTATTTTCAGGAGATGGGAAGATTCGAAGTAGCAATAGCAGAGTTCTTATTAGGGTTTAGAGGTTGTTGTCAGAAAAACAAACATGGGTGATCAAAGATGGGCTATCGTTAATGAGAACGTGCACAAGTGTTAACATTGTGGTTGTGGAAACTCAAACCAGGAAGACTTTGGACGTGATCAAGGTAGATGTAAGGAGATGGTAGTCGGGTTCCACAGGATTAAAGCCTCGGACATTATGGAGGGAGCAAACAATATGAGGGTTACAGATCGACACCAATCTGAATAATGGTGTTACAAGATTAGGAGTGATTCTTGGGCGAATCTTGTAATTATTCGTTAGTTGAGGGTTAATATGTAGAGGTCTTTCAATTTAGTATCTTAAATTAGATCAAGATTAACTTGTTCTCGAAGTTTTTTTATTAGTATAAATAGTGTTTCATAGAGTCTTTATAAAATTGTCTCGGTTTTATAAATATTGTGAGTTACTTATTCATTCCTGGTATTACTGTGATATCCATCAATGGCAGTCTAGGTGAATGTCACTTGTTAAGAATTAAAAAAAATTGTTTCTAATTATTTTTTCTGTATCAAAGTGTAAAAAGTTTAACATATGATTTGGTGGTCCAATAAGTATGGTCGTTTTTACTTGGTAGTTGATGTTGAGTTGGTAGTGTAATAAGCACAGTCGTGTAACATAGATATTCTTTATTTTATATTTTCAATCTCAATGGATTTAGTAAGGGAGGTGGTATAATAGGTACAATTGTGTAAGATAGTTTTTTGGTCATAGGCTCGATATTTTAAGTGTTTAAGTCATTATTTACAAGGTGTTATAGCAATATAACAATTTTGTGTGACCATATTATCCTCACGACAACACATGAGTTTTAGAATCTTGTTATAGAATAATTTATAAATCTTTTAGAAGATTTTGTTTAATTTATTAAGCTAATATATATAAATTTATGGCATTAGTTTGTCTATGTATATATATATTTTGTGACAAACTCTCCCTCAGAGTATTCAAAGCAGGTTTCCAACTCAATCTCTAAAATTTAATTAAAAATTCAATAATTTACTAAAATTATACCTTATTTTATAACACCCCCACATCTCATTCCCCGTATCTATTCATATTTCAAATAAATAATAATTTGTTATTCATTTTTATTATTTTTTTCTCTCCTCTACACATAACCACTTAAAAATATGGGGCGTGATAAATAATGAAAAAATAAATATGGGGGATGAGTCTATTATTTTTTTATAATTTAAAATTTGAGATATGAGGATGGAAAGCCTAATGTAGATATAAAAGTAGATAAAATTAAAATTAATCATTTTTTTTAAAGGAAAATTGGCGCCATTTAATCCCAAGTTTTCACTATTGGCAAATAATAATCCCACTTTTCAATTTGGCAACTAACAGTCCCAACTTATCAACTATTTGTTTCTAACAGTCCCGCCGTTAAAAAAAGTTAACACCGTTAACGGATGCTGACGTGGAAGCTGACATGTAAATACTTTTTATTTTTTATTTTTAGATGATCCCAGTCATCATCCTAGTCGCCACCACATCACCACTCCACCACCATCACCGCCACCCCACCATCCCACCACCATCACCGCCACCCCACCACCCCAACACCATAAATAACTACAGCCACCAACATCAACAACTTCGGCAATGGTTTCCGGTGGCGGTTCAGGCCAACCAGCGGCGGTCCGATGGTGGTCTTACAGCAACTCAACGTGTCATCTTCTTCCTCTCCCTTTCCATCCGAAAAACCCTAGAATTTTAATCCCAAAATAAAATCTCTATTTATGAACAACATGTGAAATAAACATGGGGTAAATGCTCGAAACATTGAATTGGAACCCTAGAAGCGCTTCGAGAAGGAAGACGAGGCGGTGATCTCGTGGTGTTTTGATTAAAATACGAAAAGAAACAAAATCAATTCTAAGCCCCTGTTCAAGCCGGTATTCAAAGGTCAAACAATCAGCCTTAAATTTGATCCCATGTTCAACTTCTAGGTAAACCAATTCCAAATTTTTCAATAAAGATCAAAGAATAAGTAAAGAAATCATCAAATTTGCCAAAACTGTGAATTAAGGTTTCAATAAATTTTGCTTTACCTGTTGAGTTAATCTTGACTTATTTAGTTTTAGTATTTTACTTTATTAATTATCATAGGTTGTTTTATGCATGTGTCAAATAAAATAGAATAAGGTGAGTGTTGACCGAGTTTGATGGTAGTATCCGTTGGTTGAGTTGAGTGGGTCACTCCTTACCTATTCTTTGGGAAGAAGTTAGTGGTAGAAAGTGGTGCACGTATGCAAGTTTGTAAAAGGCTATATATAGCCTCTGCTCTTTGCTTATTAGTTTAATATATGCAGTTTTTCCTTCCAACTTTCTTTTCAACATATTTGATATTTTGTAACATTTCTACAATTATATCAACGTTCATTTGAGAGCTTGCGACGACACAGAAACTTCATCACATTTGTTTAGGGTTTGATCCAACATTACCCACCTCGATCTATCCACTCGTTTGTTAAATTAGAGATAGATATTGGATGAAGGAGGTGTTGATTGGTGATTGTGCAACACTCAAGAATCTGTAGCTAAAGTTGTCGCCGACTCCACCTTCAACTGGTCGGAGCGTCGCCGTCCTTCACCACGTAATAAGTCTCTCATCTCTCAATTTGCCATCCGTCGCCGTTATTCGCCACAAATCTAAACCTTTTTCTCAGTCTCCTGCTCGTTTCCTCTTCACCACCTGAAATTTTTTGTTCATCGGAAAGATAGACTGCGATGGGCGATAGGATCGTCCAATAGAGAGAGATTTGGTTAAAAAAATCTAGTCCATCAGACATAGAGATATGTGGTGGGTGGAGGGGGGAAATGATTTATAATTAAGGGATTAAACTTTCCTTAAATTACATAAATAGTCCCCTAATAATAAATGACTGGGATTATTTAAAAAGAAAAAATAAAAAAATACATGTCAGCTTCCACGTCAGTTTCCACGTCAGCATCCGTTAACGGTGTTAACTTTTTTTAACGGCGGGACTGTTAAAAACAAATAGTTGATAAGTTGGGACTGTCAGTTGCCAAATTGAAAAGTTGGATTATTATTTGCCAACAGTGAAAACTTAGGATTAATTGGTGCCAATTTTCCTTTTTTAAATTATAGAAATTGAGATGCAAATGAGGAAGTCTGCTCTCAAATTAATAATTGAAAATTATATATTAAAAGAATTGAATAGGGGTAAATGCAAGTATATAAAATTGTGGCTGTCTAGGAATCTTGATCATTTAACATGAAACCAACATAAGAAAAGAAAACGGTTTGGATACACATGTGCTCAGATGCCATTTTCGGTTGATGTACTTTTTCGCTCCCTATAAGTTCTTCTCAATTAATCCATAAAAGCATAACAAATTACAAAGAGGTGGCGGGTAAGCGGGCAACAAGCTGCGCCGCTAGGCCCTTTTGGATAGCAAACCCTATTCTACTAAACACAAAGTTATGAGCCTTAGGGGATGTTGAATTGCTGTGCACGACCCGCTGAACCCGTCGTAGGAAATCAACAGCCTCCGGCGCAAGGAACCCAAAAGTATCAAAGGCAAAGGGGATAAACACGTGTTGATTTTCGAGACAAGCGCTCTCGTGTTTAGCGACTTTGCCCGCCTCGGCCTTCTGCGCAGCCTGCCCCGCGACGAACCCGTTGTCCCTAAGCCCAACGAGAGGAGACACACCAGTAAGATCAACGCAGGCGTGTTTCCCCCCCCCCCCCCCCCCGCCCATCCAGCCACAAGCACATCAGCCGGCCGTAAGGTAGACCTGCCTTCAAGCGGATCCGTCAGAAAATTAACAGGAGCCTCCTTTTTAGCAGAGATACCGGCGCGCTTCAGGACATCGAACAACACGTCTCTGACCCAGTCATGTCTGTAATTAAACCCCGGCAATTCCTTACAGTGGACCGCGTGCTCGCCGAAGGAGTCCAGGCAAGCCTTGCGACAGACGGGGCATGGCTCATCATTAGGATAAATAGGGATCATGAGCCGGTATTTGAGGATAGCCCGGTACTCGACAGCGGACATGCGCTGACCTAAACCTTCAATGGGAATGACAGACAGGAAGTCTTGAGCATGGGGGGCACGAAGGCAAGCCAACACCGCTTTTTGGCGGGGGGATAGGGCAAAGTCCACTTCCAAACTCTGGGCAATTTTGCTAAACAGGGCACTCGCCAAAGTATCCTGAGTTTTAGGGGGGGGCGGTGTCCCTGCAAGAAAACCCGCCCAAATCGAATTCGGGAAGTGAAAACCGTACACGTCCCAACGCACCTTCGAAATCGGAATCCATCCCATTAATGCCACACTCCCGAAGGATGTGGTCCTGCAAACCCCACGACTGGACCCTAGATGCCACAAAAGCATAAGTGGAAACATCTCCCGCCGAGCATAACCCGAGTCCCCCGAAACGGGTTGGAAGGAAAGCCAACCTCCATTGGAGATCCCCAAAAAAGGCTCCCCCACAGACCACAATATCCTCGATAGCCTCCCGGAGGCCCTTGTCAAAAATAGAAACAGCATCCCCGACGTGGGTAGGTTGGCACGTCCGAAGGCCAAACAACAGCTTAGCGACCCCCATGCAGGAGCGAAGCAGCAGGAGCTCGCACTGAGGGTCCCGCAGCCGTGGGAGGCAACGCATAAGGTCAACCGCAGAGGACGCCCTCTTCACAGCCAAGCCGCTAATGAACCCAACATCACAACTAACGGCCCCTCCAAGGAGTTTGACACCCAACTCAGGCCGCCCGATGTCACCGGGGAACAGGCCATCTTGAATCTTCACCCCATTGCACGACGGCCAAAAGAGTTCGGTCTTCTTGATGTTTAAAACCAGCCCCAGGGCAGGGCCCTCGGCCCGGATGAT
The DNA here is from genome assembly GCA_039602395.1 of Deinandra increscens subsp. villosa. Classification (NCBI taxonomy): domain Eukaryota; kingdom Viridiplantae; phylum Streptophyta; class Magnoliopsida; order Asterales; family Asteraceae; genus Deinandra; species Deinandra increscens. The sequence continues at coordinate 7,419 of JBCNJP010011284.1, forward strand.
ATCCAACGCCTTAGCGACCTCCATGGCATCCCCAATAATGGTGCCATCGTCCAAGTACCAGGCATGGAAAGGAAGCTTGCAAGAATCCCTAATCCGATGAACCAACGGGTGTAGAACAAGGGCGAAAAGAAGAGGCCCCAAAGGGTCCCCCTGCTGAACCCCGGCGGCGGACCAGATATGACTATCACCAACATATAGCCTGGAAGGTTGCCCATATAGGAAATCCACCCAAGGGGAGATGGAGGGACAGCGGGACCGGACCTCCCGCAAAAGGGCAGTCCTTATATTATACATTTATATATCTTTCAAATAATAGGGGCGAAATATCATAAAAACAGTGTTACAAGAGTGATAAGTGTGGAGCCCACCACCCAAAATTATCCTAACTTAAATGACCCACCCAATAAAAACCATCCATTTGTCATCTTTCAACCAATCACAATCTGAAATGTGTCATCCATCTTACAAGAGTGATAAGTGTGGAGCCCACCTCCAACCAATAATAGTTCGACACATGGACAAAAAGTCAGAAATCTAGGGTTGTTACCCGAACCACTGCAAGCCTGCCACGTGTCCAGAGTAAGCCGACGGCTTGGCTTGTATTCAAGGGCTTGGCTTGAATTGGTGGCTTGAGGATTACTTTACCACACCTCCACCCTTACCTCTCCCCCTACTTTATCTCTTAGAGTTACTTTACTCCCTGTCACACTCAACCACCCTACTCCCCCATTACCTCATCCCCCCCCCCCCCCCCTCTTTGTATTAACTCTAGGATTCTCATTTGTAATGTGCCCACATTCGTCACTTTTTTTTTGAAGACTAACGAAAATGGTGGTTTGTAAAAATTGCGGGTTGAGTGTAATGGGGGAGTAGGGGGAGAGGTAAGGGTGGAGGTGTGGTAAAGTAACTCTAAGAGATAAAGTAGGGGGAGAGGTAAGGGTGGAGGTGTGGTAAAGTAATCCTCAAGCCACCAATTCAAGCCAAGCGCTTGAATACAAGCCAAGCCGTCGGCTTACTCTGGACACGTGGCAGGCTCGCATTGGTTCGGGTAATAAGCCTAGATTTCTGATTTTTTGTCCATGTGTCGAACTATTATTGGTTGGAGGTGGGCTCCACACTTATCACTCTTGTAAGATGGATGACACATTTCAGATTGTGATTGGTTGAAAGATGACAAATGGATGGTTTTTATTGGGTGGGTCATTTGAGTTAGGATAATTTTGGGTGGTCATTCCTGATTATTCTTGGTCAAAGTGGGTCATTTTGGTGATTTTCCCTATGATTATTGTGTTTCCCTCATATAATCTTGTGTTCCATTTCATAATCTTGTGTTTCCATCACATAATCTTTAAAGAATCGTAAGAGTATACTAAGATTGATTGTAAAGTCCACAAGTTTGGAATGTTCTCGATAATCTTGGATTTGACTTTAATTGACTTTGATATTTTTGCAAGCTTCATTTTTAAATTATATCAACAAATCTCCCCTAAGATGATGCTATCGAAATATTCTTTAAACTTGAACATTAATAATCATATTAACTTCAATCTTCATCAGCAGACAAAATAGACATTTGATGAGAACCGGCATCTTATATATAATATGGATCCAACACTGTTCAAGTTGTTAACAGACAGCCATTAAAAGTAATGTAGGGTGTGAATATATATTATCCCATACGCTTAATCTTTTTTACAATATAGAAAAAGAACTTGTACCATGTGGCCTTGCGACATGGATTATCTCCTACAAAATTACTGTAGATTTAAATCCTTACAAATGTAAAATGCAAGTTTCACTGCATTTAGGAGTAAAAAATAATCTTAAAGAAAACTTAAATTACAAAAGTGCCACATAGGAGTTATGTCGGAATTCATAAAATAAATCATTCATAGTTTCTTAGCATGTTGAAACCACCATTAATGTCGGACTACCATTTCACCCACTCCCACGTTGGACAAATGTGGGGCGGCAGCCGTCACCCATATATAAGACATGCATTATATACATATATTCTCCTCACTCTGCCACCTTTCTGTATCTATATATATCCATGCATTAATCTCTTTAATCACCATAACAAGAAAGAACCAAAAACAAGCTAAATTTATAACCCTTATAAGTTATAATGGCAATTACCAATATAGGATCAAAAGGGTTGATACTCATTTTCATCATCTTCTTCTTCATCACCTCCGATGCGAATCAAATTATAACGAAAAACGAAGATTCAAGCGCGCTTTTGTTGCGTAAGCTAGGGTTCAAAGTGTCGGATCTAGAATACTATAAGAGAAGGTCGCTTGGTGCGAACCTTGATAGGGTTGCACCGGGAGGCCCAGATGGTCACCACCATTTTGCGGCGGGAGCGCCATTGGCTCACTAGTTTTAGCATGATCAAGGATGGTTCTTGGTTTGAAGATGATGAACTCAAATGATAATGGAAAAACAAGTTCTTGCAAGTGTTATGTACTTTTTTGTTTGGTTTCTTGTGTAATTTCAATCTTTTCCATTTTAAAAATGGTATGAAATATTTTTGAGCATTTGCCATGTTATTACGGATCCTCTACTCATATATTTAGAGCATCTATGATAAATAACCTTTAAAATGTTAGCCCAAGAATCATATATCAAACGAAAGAATACTAAGAAAGATTGAAAGAATACACCGAAAGATTAAAGATTATCCGTCGCAACTCTAAGAATATTATTATGAACAAAACCATAAAAAATTACATAGTCCTATATTTCTATTTATACTAAAATAATAAAATTAAAACATTAATTAAATAATCTCTATTAATTATTTTCAAATATTTTCTTGATTTATCTTGAATTTTCCTCCTAAATATTTTTATTAATTAGGACTAACTCTTTCATTCTCTCCCTTAATCCTAATTTGGACCTTCGAGATCCTTGATTCCATATAATACCCGTCTTTGATCCACCTATCAAAAACTGATTTTATATCGTTACCTGACCCTTGTTTTCTACCGGGAAACTCAGACCACATCGGCTCGTGTTTCCCACCCGGAAACTCTTCAAGATCATTGACTTTGTTGTTTCGGTACCCCCTAGCTCTACCATTCATTCGACCTCGTCATCGATCATTTTGTCGATCGTTGGAACTAACACCACCAGTCCATTGTTTGCGTTTTGGTCACCCGGTTGAGCAAACAACAGTCTTATTTGATCAGTTACCTTAAACATTACACCCCTTGCGAGTGCACACATAACTTTACTTGTGATTACAATGGGATTCATCATATCATCAACCAAGAAGAAAACAACAAGCAAGTTTCCAACCATGTCTTGATTGTTTTTTCTTCTTTATTCATCTCACTCGATATTTCTTCACTTATCTTGAACGATCAAATCTTCCCCGGATCTAATAAGGTGGTTTTGTTCTTCACGTCTTCGGTTGTTACCTGATCCTTGATCTTCCACTCCTTAGGTCTTGATCAATAACCTTTAAATCACACAGGTCGATCTTCTTCCTGGAATAAATCTATTCGCTCAAAAGTCTTGGTTGTTGATTCTGGTCGCTAATTTGCAATCATAATGTCACACCCCCAAAAATCCCACGCGCGACAACGCGCCGCAGGGAGCGTGACAAACCAGGATCGAACACATTAGCCATACGAACAGTCTATATGCAATGTAAAAGTAAAACCAGAGTAAATGCGTTTTTAAATGCGGAAGTGTAATCGACAAAGTTGTAATAATTGTTCAAGCGCCAAAACATGCGCAAACCAAAAGTTAATAAGTTTGATAAATAAATAAGTCTATGATGCATGCATGGTAATAGTAATCCTTATGTAGTGCATCCTAGCTCGTGGCAGACAATCCAGTTTAGCGACCTGAGATATAACATGCTAAAGTGTCAACACAAAGGTTGGTGAGTTCACAGGTTTAACATTTCAGTAACGTTTCAAGTTCAGTTTAAGATTGACCGTTCAATAACGTCAAGTTGTAAGAGCATAATCACTAATATATATCAAATAGCTAGCTAGGCTTTATACATGAAACTTCGCACGTTGATGGTCACCGAAGCTAACAGTTGTTTACAGTTTATGCAGTTTGCCTTGTTGTGTTTAGGACGAATATAACACCCGTTCGATATCCAATCGTGCCAGAGCGACTGACCCGGGTGGGGTTTGTCAGACCCAGTAGTACTACAATATATTTCCCGCTATCGTCATTAATATTAACGGTACCATAGGAAGGACTTTGTTGTATATGTGCTTCAAGTACTTCAAGTGATATATAAAAGTCTAATTATCTCAGTTGTATAGTTCATGCATGTTAATCTCCCCCAAAAGGATTAAAAGCAGTAAAATGGGGCCGTGAAACTCACCTTAGGTTGCTCGGCAAGGTTTCCAGACAAACAGTTAATTCAAGTAGCAAGAACGAGTCTTGTGCAAGCAATCAATCACCTAACGAGCATACGAGTATAAGTGTGTGTTCTAAACTATTAAATCTAACGTAAACGATAAAAACGAGGAATCGTGAAGTCCGGAATAAGTCGAGGATGGCACGTGTGTCAAATCCGAGCGAATATCGAAATAACGCGAGAAAATCCAATATATATCTTTTATATATTTTCTAAGTAAATACATATATAATATATATATATATATATATATATATATATTTAAATAAATGTTCAAGTGACGTTGATAATAAAGTTTTAACAAGTTATATATATATATATATATATATATTCATAAATATGTTAAATCTAATGATTTAAATATTTATTTTGAAAAGAACAACAATTTATGGTGAAACATAATCTAAAACCGAGTATTTCGTGTTTCTAATCAAAACAACGCTTTTTAATAGTTTCCTAAAAAAAACATTTTAATGTTTACACGAAATATTACTTCGTTTCAATCCAACGTCTTGTATATATATATAAAATAGTTTACGCAATGAATATATATATTTATTTATCCTTTTTAAATAAACCCAAAGTTTTATATCTATAAATATATATTCATGGATGTTTTAAAATTAAAAACTATATTTTTAATTTAAATTGACAAGTTAAACATGTTTTACAATTAAAAATATGATTTACGAGTTTTAACATCTCAAATATATTTTTACGGGTTTTAAGTGTGCTATGGGATGACTTTGGTATAAAATCTAGTTGTTCAAAAGCTTAAAATACTAGAAAATAAAAAAAAGGGTCATGTTAGGTACACCATGGTGTACCCAAGATTAGGTACACCATGGTATAATTAAGGTATAATAATAATAAGTGTAGTATCTTATGTATTTTGAGAATTGTGTTTTATAATTTGTCAAATCATTTGACTTTATTCCCATACTAGTTTATTCATAAATTTTTATAAAAAGAAAATTGTAATTTTATTAAAAATCTGTTTTAGAAAAAAAATATATTTTTTTAAATAACTCTTTTAAACAGTTTATAAAAACGTTTTCTAAGTTTTTTTAATGTTTTTTTAAAACGTTTTAATTGTTTAATATTTTTGAATTTTTTGAATCGATTTCTTTAACATATGTTTATTTTTGTAAATTTGTTTTTAATTCTTTGTAAAAGACAAAAAAAGGTTTATATATGAAAGAAAAGTTGAAGAAATGTATATAAAAACTTTTTTTATTTAAAAAGGAACATGACTAAAACTTTTATGCTCTAGCATTTTTAAAGAATTAAGATTTTTTTTTTAAATTGAAATTGTTCTATAAAGATGTTCCGTTTACCATAAAAGTTCTATAATCATGTTCTGTTTAAAAAAAATGTTTTTATAATCACTTCTTCAACTTTTCTTTTATATATAAACCTTTTTTTTTGTCTTTTACGAAGAATAAAAAACACATTTTCCAAAATAAACGTATGTTAAAGAAAACGATTTAAATAATTCAAAAATATTAAACAATTAAAACATTAAAAATACGACGCAATCCAATATGAACGTAGAGGCTCCAACCCTACCTCCCCGGTTGATTTAGACCCGATGAGATTAACATAAATCTTGTTGTTGTTCCACATTAACGTAAATTATTTAAAATTTATTATTATTATTACTAGTGGGTGACCCGCCGCGCGTTGCGGCGGCCTCACCGTTTTCTCACCATGCGACAATCGTATGTTGTGAATCTCTTTGAGAGGCTCTCACAGTTCCATGTATGTTTGTGTATGGCCATTCATATGGACCACAACTTCGGATTAGAGTTCAATGTATGTTTTGTATGGCCATTCATATGGTCCAACTTTGAACCAAAGTTGTTTTAGGTTTTATTCCCATGATATATATAAACTGCATATAATCATAAAAAGCATATAAACTGCACATTCAACAAAAGCACGAACCGCAGTTTTCGCCATAGTTACTTATACATTCCCAAAGATGGTCTTCAACCAGAAGGCCGTGACTACCAAAATGACATTTCCTACCAAACTGTACATACTTTTAAGCCTACACATACCCGCACTGGTTCAAAAGCTGCTGAGACTGTTGCTCTGCAGGACATTTTCTACCAAACTATACAATACTTCTAGCCTACACATACCTGCGCAGGTTCAAAACACTAAGCTCCTTTACTCTGCAGGAGGCTTCTTCTTCGTAGGAGTCTGTTTAGGACGTGCAGATTATCATGTAGAATGACCAGTGACTCAACTATAATTTCTGTGGTTCCATGGATACAGTTAAAAAAAAGGAAGCGGAACATGAACATAGGTTCCCTACCTTCTTCAGTGAACTTGATGGATCTTTTCACTCCTTTGTTTTCGGTAGGCTGTGTAAGACTGCAATCCAGTGTACGCAACAACGTCTGATGAGCACGCGACATCAACAGGGGCAACAGCCGCAACGCAACAATATTTTAGGCGGGGTCACCTTTTTCTCACCATGCAGCAATTGTATGTTCTGCATCAAGGATAGTTGGTTGTCGATAGACCTGCAAATGGGTAGGAATAGCCTTTTGCATAGGCTTTATATTTTCCTATTGGGTCAAGTATAATTCTTTATAAATTTTAAATCTGAGACAGTACATATAGGCAATCTCAAATAACACATACTTCTTTATTCAATCAGCAAACAACACATACAATTAGCCTCTAATCATAGATACCTTCACATAGTTTTGGCTCGCCAATGGAGAACAAAGTGTCTTTAGTAGTACACCCCTTCATGTCTTTGTTTATGCCTCCTAAAGTTTCAAAAGATAATAAAATGATCAGATTGAAATAAATATATGATCTTGTAAAAAAAGTGTTTCTTGCAAACACCTATGTTTCAACCATGGAAATTAAAAAAAATTAACCTAAAACCATTTGACCCGACCCAACTCTTCTAACCATGACAAAAAGATTATTATATATAATTTCACGTGTCCACTACCCAACCCATCTGATCAGCCCTTTTGCGAAGTTTATTTGCAGAAATCACAATGGTGTCAAAATGGCAATGCGCGTAACCATAAAGCTTCTAGAATTGGACCCACGTGACACTGCTGTTATGTTCAGTTATCAAATATTCATTCATCTAAAGGAATGTTCTTGTAGCCAAATTGATCTTATGTAGCTGATGTTCTTGCAGGAGACACCTTTTTCACAAATTGATATGAACATGAAACATATGTGTTTGCAAGAAAGTGAAGAAACACCTTTTTTATTTCCATGGTTGATACATATGAACATTAAAATTCTTGCAAACGCAAGCCCAAATTGATATGCACATGAAAATTCATATGCATACTGAAGTTCAACAAACCTTAAAACATGGGTGTGGCTATATCCACCCGAGAAATCTACTAAAAACACCCAAACCACACGGTCGTTTCATGTGAATTTTAAGGTTTCGTCATCGCGACACATGGCAGCCGTTTCATCTGAAACGACCTTGAAACGGTCGTTTAATACGAAACGATCGTATGCTTTGGGTGTTTTTAGTAAACCCCTGGGTGTCTCTATAAGCACTCTAAAACATTCAGTTAAAATAGGATTAATTTTTTATTTTAAAAATTTATAACAGCAAACTAATCAGTGAATGCAAAGATTTTACAATAAATAATAACATATCCTTGTAATTTAACTATTTAGTGTGAGAATGGTGGGCCAATTAGTAAACACTAAGAAGTAGAATCAAATCGACAAAAGAAACGAACATCAATTAATTTTTCGTCGCTGATTTCAGTATGTATTAAAATAAGTTAAAACGTAATATAGAAAATCAAAAGTACCTGAAGGAAAATACGCTGACTATAGGTGGTGTATGACCATAGAACATAAGCATTCATGCAAGATTAGACACAAATGATTCCAATTAGTTTGTATTACAAAGGGTAAATGAGAACAACCGAGTAGAAGGAACCCAAGGTCTCTCCAAACCCTAAAAAATGATCGAGTAAAACAAAGAATTAAATCACCTGGGAAGCAACAACCCTAAAAAAGATGTTGAAGACGAAGCTGTTGAAGGCAACAAAACGTAGGCGGCGATTGAAAGAGACCACATTGTTGAATCTTTTACCATCGGCGAGAGGCGGCAAGCGGCGAGAGGTGACAGCCGGCGATCGTATTTGACAGAGAAAAAATCGATAGACATGTGTGTTTTCTTAGAGAGAGACCTGATGGACATGTGAGGTATGATGAGGGTTGAAGGTGAGGTATGATGAGGGCTGAGAAAGTCGGAGGGGCATGGAGCATTGGAGAAGAAGAGTGTAGAAAAGGAAAAAAAGGTACACATAAGGGGCCCACGAAAGCAGCAGCAACTGATCCATCAAGTGAATTTCTTTGTGATCACCAATTGTAACTTCAGCTTCAAAACTTGTACAATTCAAAGAGATAAGAACTACCTGTAAAATAGGGTGAATAGGGGGGTCTAATATGAAAATTACTTGGTGTCAAAAAATGAAAATGATGAAACCTCACTATTTAAAAGATGTGTTTTTATATTTAGGTAATTATTGTTGTTATTGTTATTATTATTATTATTGTTATTATTATTATCATTTTTATATTATTATTATTTAGAAACCATACAAAAAGATACGACATATGTTATGAGTATGACTTTTATTTTGTTCATTCACGTATACGTACGTACGCCTACATACCGGTATAAAATACAATCTTATAATATATGTGACGTAGTACGATACGGTCGCCGTTTCAAATTATAATAAAATAAATATAAAATTTATGGTTATAATAACAATAATAATAACAATAACAATAATAATAATATTAATAATAATAATAATAATAATAATAATAATTGTTAGGTAATTATAATAATATAACAATTAAATATTATGTATGTAGTAATCATTGTTAGACACACCCATGCTAATCATTATTAGGTACACTATTAAATGCTAATCATTGTTAGGTACACCATGGTGTACCCAAGTTAGGTACACCATGGTGTCCCTAAGATTTCCCTAAAAAAAACAGCAACAATGAGGGTCCTGAGATTCGAACCCGCGACCTCAGGGTTACGATACCTGAGTACAACCCACTGGGCTAATGGTCTGTTGGTGACCAGATCCGGATCGAAAGGATTTTGTGCACAGGTAGCGACCAGAAACCAAATCAAGGAAAAAAAATCAAGAAAAAAAAAAGATGATGGCACCGGGTCTCGAACCCACGCCCCTCGCGTACACGCCCAACACACAAACCATCCATGCCAGATTGGCGTCTGGTTTTAATACAGAAACGTAAATATATAACTTGTACCCACCAGACGTCATCTTCATCACCCACAATCTCCGGTGATCGGAACCCTAGTTCCGGTCGCCGGAAAATCGAAAACTTCAAATAAAATGCAGGAAAATATGCGACTAACATGAAGGGAAAGTTACCTCGATTCGGAGATGAGAGAAAACACGTTTTTGACACCGAAACAAAACCCGAAACGTTAACGCGAACATCGAGCGCGGTCGCGGTTTGAACTTCTGCTTACACCGGGCTGCTCGTAGAAGGTTT
>JBCNJP010011285.1:0-17366 GCA_039602395.1 Deinandra increscens subsp. villosa
AACACACTTAGAAACACACACTTAGTGGAGATGATATGACCAGAAGTTGTAGAAGTCTCCTAACACGAACCCTATATATAGTGTCACCATATAAGACTGCGTACCAAGCCACGGACCATTTGGTACGTGCGTACCAAATGGTACGGCGTATCAGAATGGTATGGACCATGTTATAATGACACTTAGACTCATAACGACATGCTTACTTAGATACATTACACGAGACACATATAGCATCGGAATATGCTCTAACACATTCTAGTGAAAAAAAATTGATTTAAGCCTTGTGAGATGGGATTAAAAATCCCTCAAATTATTTCTGTTGCAACTGATTATACAAACTAGTCATAATCAAAAGCTAAAAACTACAAGTCTGCAAGTCGTAAGCAATCAGCTATTTGGTTTCCAAACACCCTTACTTAACCATTTCATAATCAATTTTGTCTCGAGTAATCAGAATTTGTTATTTGCCAAATTTTATATCTTTGAACCTCACCTTTCATCATATCACTATAGGCAGTATCGGCTACGACATATACATGTGGGCTGTCCAAAATCTTCTCTCTGTAAGCCATGATAACATCACTTCCAGAAATCAAGGCATCTTTAAAGGGATTGATTGCGAATAGAACAGGCCGCGCCATAGTCTGCAAGCAACATTACAGGTAAAAGTAATCCAGAAAAATTATCATTATATATGCATGCAATAGGACATGAGAAAGTGCATACATAATCAAGTGTTGACTGACCTTGTATAAGTAAAAAATAATCAGCAAAAAGAAAACCAATCTGACCTGTATCGCTGTATTTTCCCATAACCCTGTATCACTGTATTTTAGCAGCCTTATACGGCTGTATAACAGACCTTGTACAACCACAAATACAGTGTTAGTTCTTATAAAATCTAGTTTAAAAATGTTACTACGGTTCTGTAAAGTTGCAGCAGCAATTTCATCACTTAATAACTAATAAATCAAACTAGACGGTGTAGGCGGCGTGACCATGCAGGGAACTCTATGCCAGCCTCTTATGTGTAAAAACGGGTCATGGACGCACCTGTACTTGCTGTTTTCATTTTTTTTAAAGTAAGAGGTTTCTTTATGGGTATAGAATTTACTTAAATCTGAACTTGGTGTTTGTGGAGAAATAACTTCATAATAATTTACATAAGAGTAGTCGTAGTTCGTTAAGATGTTTATTACCTGGTGACGATGTGATGTGCTTGCGGGGTGTCTTTGCTGTTGGTGTATGTGGCTGTGTTGGTGCTGGCAGTAGCGGCACACCAGTTATCTCACCTTTATTTTTGGGTTGGAATATTTACATCACAGCCATTATACTTGTAGGCTCATGTTTCAGTCAAAAGAAAAGACATAGCCCATGTAATAGCCCGACCCAGTGGTACCTAAATACATAAATTAGAGATATATAGTTATATATTACCATCCTAAACAAAATGCCAAGGGTCAAACCAACCTAGGTACTTTCAAATCAACAATGTTCAGTAGAATTCTTCATATTAAGCATTCTTGCACTAAGATTTAACATCTTAATTGCTGCCTTCAGCAAAACAATTGTTGTAAAAATCATAAGAACACAGTTAAGAAATGGTATCTGATGTTAACCATATGTGTATACAAGGTTTTTAGAATGCTGATGCTAAATAACAGCACATGACCATAGGCAAACAAGATCCAGTTACACAAAATATTCAAGATTTAGGAGATTGCCAACTACTTTAAAGTTACAAACTGAAAATATATACAGGATAGTACCTGAACGCCCCATATGTAGGGGTGAGCTTGAGGGCTTTGACTCCTTTGGTGTGTCTTCCGCATCCTTGGCGGATTTCTCCGTCTCACTACTTCCCTTTGCTCAAATGAGAACCACTAGAAATATCCTGCAACCATCCTACTAATAGAATTTTTTTGAAAACAAACACATCAGTGAGAGAATAACAAGTATAATATTAGGAAAACATAGAGGACTTGCAATTTGAATAATGTAGATTTGGAAAATTGGTTTTTGGAGTTCGGACTTTAAGCTTTATTTTCAACATTGGATTTGGTGATCTCAAAACATAACTCAGAGCCTCCTAAATACATAATTAGAAGATTTCCCCAAATTCACATATCCTAAACATGGCATAAACAAACTGAAACCACCATTCATTGCTTCTCATTCTACAATCAATTCAGAAGGGCACACCGAACTAGTGAGGAAAACACACAATATGATTGCATTTTTATCAAAATTACATTCTCCATAGGGTTAATTTCATCAAAAATCAAATTTAATTTGTTTTTAAATACGAGATGCCAAACCATAGAAATATCAGAACCTATTGAACGAAGATATAGCGAAAAAAATCAAACCCGAACAATTAAACGAAGATATAGCGAAAAAAATCAAACCTGATGGACGACATGTGAGGGGATGATATACGCGTCGATGTTGATTCTGGGCTTCATAAAAAGTTCACGGAGAGCGGTGAGCTTCTGATCTTGCTCCGATCCGCTGCCATTTTGGCTTTTGCGCATCTCGGAAGAGGGCTTGGCGGTGATCGAAGACAAACGGGAAGAGCTCGAACAAGAATTACGAACGACCAAAATCTAATTACTGCGATTCATGTGATTTTTCATGAAGTTTAGAGAATGGTGAAGTGAAAGTGAATGAGAGAAGAGGTGGAAGCAGGTTTGGGAGGAAAGGGTAGTGGTGGTGGTGAGGTAGGCGGAGGACCGAGAAAAATTTTAGGGGAAAATTTTTGCGCGGGTTGCTGTAGCGAGAGAAAGGCCAACATTATCGATGCTGCAAATTAGGGCAAGAGTGATGGAAACGGGACTTAAATTAGGGCAAGAGTGATGGAAACTGGACTTTTGGCGGTGAATGAAATTCTAGGGCAGAATTAGGGGGAAATTTTGTAGGCTGAAATTTTGGGGAAATTGTTTGGCGGGAAAAAAAATTAAAAAACGACAGAAATTTCTTGACACGCAATTCTGAAGTGTCCTCCGTGTTTTTTTTTTTGAAATCATGACAGAAATTTATGACGCTCAAATTTGCGCGTCATTTAGCATTGAAAATTTTCAATTCTTGACAGTTTTTTCATGACACACTTTTTTGCGCGTCAAGAAAGGACCGAGTGTCATCGTTCGCGTGTCAAGGAAGGCCCTATTTCTAGTAGTGAGTGATCCCTCAAAAGTCTGTACATATACTAACCCCGAGTCGACTGATCCCTTGTGGGGTGTACATAGTTGCATAAATCTAATCTTTATAGTAAACTTGTCTGTAGCTTTCAATACTTCAATAAAAATAGAAGAAATTAACTAAATGGAGAAAAGTTTCGAAGTAATTAGAAGGCATGTTGTTAGGCATGTGATCGGTTCATAACAGGTCAAGGTCAAAATCAGAAAAAGGTGAACGACAACAATTTTCTAAGTTTGCTTGAGGACAAGCAAAAGTCTAAGTGTGGGGATGTTTGATGTACCTTAAAACATACGTACTTTCTATGCAAATATCCCCCGCGTGTTGGGTAAAATCAGACTAACTATCACAAGAAAACAGTGCTTTTGTCTTCTTTATAGTTTTTTAGGTTTGATTAAGCTAAAATCACCAAAGGAGCGAAAAATGTAGAAAACTAATCAAAACGAGCAAATTGGTGATTTCTGGAGTTCAACACGCCACGCGCCCCAGCCTGGCATGCCCTGTGCCCATCTCTAGCTCAGGCCTGACAACCTTTTGACAGATATGCCCACGTCCCCCTGAAGCCTCTGCATGGCACGACCCCGTGCTGAAATGGCAAGACCCCATGGCAACTAACATAGAAAATACCAATCTCCGGGCTGACATGGCATGCCCCATGCCACTAACTGGCATGTCCCGTGCCAAACTCGATTTCTGCCTATAAAAGGAGGCCTTGGCCTCCATTCCAACTTGATCACGAGCATTAGCTCACTTCTTCCACCTAGTTCTACCATCTTTTATTTTTAGCCATTTGTTTTACCGTTCTGGTGTCTTCTCGTCAAAGATTGTAAGAACTTTAACTTTTGGTGATAATAAATAGTTAGTTGTCTATGAATATTTCATTATTTCTTAAGCAAATCATTAGGCTAACATTTGTTAGCCAAATCTTACACTCGTTTGAGAATAAACGTGTCTTTGGTGGGTTGGTAAACTCTTTTTGTAAACTTGCTTTAAGGTGAACTAATGACATTATAAAAAACCTTTTTATTGGAAGTTTATTACTTATTTTCTGAACCAAATTTGCTCTACGTATCACACACCATTTGGGGAGTCAAAATCCCAAGGGCCAGACTTGTGACACCTGGCCGGGGGATAATGCATGATCCTTCGGGTGACTCAAACCCCATGCTACATGATACTTTCAGGGTCCTTTTGTTAATGTAAGCAAACCCGACTGTCAGGCAAGTGAAGGCTGAAAGTATTTGGTTGGGAATGGGGGTTGGTAGTATTTTGTCACTTCACGGAAGCCGAGATGGTACGTGTTTGTGAACTTGGCTTTAGTTGTGCCGGACGTGCATGCGCAAGAGCAGTTCATAGAAGAAAGGGACCTTAGTCCCTTAAAAAGATCATTTTTATATTAAAATAATCTGGCACGCAGGGTTGTTCCCCTGCTGGTTCACGACGGCGTGTCAAGTGCGGTGTACTGGCCTGAGAGGGGGTCCCGCAACTAAGTAGCATTAGTTTCTGTTGATACATGGTTCCTGTTTGTCATGTGAAGTATCGAGTACAAGACGAAGTAATGCAAGTTTGCTAAGGTCCGAACTCCTTGCGAACTCCAGGTTCGGACAAGTCCGAACTGGAGGTTCGGCCAGTCGGGTTTTAGCATGTATAAATAGAATGTCTTGTATTCTGTTTAGTAACTTCTTGGAGAATCTTCTATGTGCTTTTGGTGTAAACTCTCAGTGGTCTAATACAGTTCTATTGTATTTACTCTTCGTGTTAACTCGTTTTACATTGAGTTCTGTACGACTAAGTAGACAATCTACCGCTCACGCATTTTCAAGTGGTATCAAAGGATTTGGTTTGTTCTACTGGTCGGAAATCTCTGTTTTCGGAGTGTTGAGTCAAAATTACACATTTTACAAAAATGAGTATCATTTTTGAGCTCGTTTGATCATCTTGAGTGTGTCTCTAATCAATAATCAGCTTCTAGATTGTTTTTATCGAGGGTGCTTGTGTTTCTGTCAATAATCTCGTTCAAAATTTCTCAAAATCGTGAAAATGGTGTCAATAGTGTTCGGATTTGTTTGAGGTTCGGCCAACTTCGGAGTAACCGCTCCGAACTCCTAGTTTGGATGACGTTCGGTCATTCTCTGGTTCGTTGAGGGTTCGGACATAGTTCGGAAGTGTTTCGGTGAGAGTTCGGACAAGTTCGGTCCAAGTTCGGTTGGTTCTTCCGAAGGTTAGGTTCGTAGGGAGTTCGGCGTGTTAAAGTTCGGAGATAGTTCTGACAGGTTCGGACCAAGTTCGGAATGAACAGTAACCTGATTTTCACAATGTCCGATTTTCAAGCATTTACGGCGATTCAAAATTTAGTTCAAGCAACGATGCAAACAATGATGAATTATGATAATGAAATTGGAACAAGTCAGAAAGTTACCAAATTGCTCAAATTGGAAGAATATCATAGCTGGGTTAAACGATTTGAAGCTTACGTTGATACAAATGCCATTGATATGTGGTTGGCGTTTATTGATCAATATGTCTATCCTACGGATGAAACTGGTGAACCCATTCTTCAACGGAAAATGTCATCTGAACAAAAGAAAGCTTATCAAGCTGAAAAAAAAGCTTATGGTACTTTGACGATGGCTTTGCCTAAATAGTTACTTCATCAATTTTCTGGTAACTATGCTTCAAAGAGTCTGTGGGATGCTTTGGAAAAGAGATGTGAAGGCAATGACCAATATAAGAAGAGTCGTCAGAAAGTTTTAAAGAAGGAATTTGATAGTTTCAAGCATTATCAGAACGAATCAATTCCAAATCTGATTGCCCGATTTGCTCACTTAATGAGTGAAATGCGTTTGGTAATTCTTACAAAGGAAGAAGCTGATATGAAAGAAAAGATTCTAGAGGCTTTACCAGAGAAATGGGAAAAGTATGTGATGATGATCACTCATGATAAAGAATATCCAGGATTATCGTTAAATGATTTAATTCAAAGAATTAAGGCTAGAGATATGGAGTTGATGGTGAACAAATCACTTCCTGCACAAATTCAGAATCCTGCTGTGTGTGACGCCCACTCCCAGTCTTGGCTCCAGGAGGGGTCACGTGTCGGATTTACTCATGAACACATGGTACAACAGAGATAACTAAGCAGCGGAAATTAAAAACTTTTCATTTATATATATATCAAGTTACAACAGTAAGGAAGATAACAACATAATCTGTAACTAGATTTTATCTATAGCTATGCCAGTCCACTACCGAGTCTTTCCTGATAGCTTGCCCATCTAATCTGCCCTTGCTAGAGCCCTTCCCTTGCTACTTTAAACATCACCGATACCTGACATACATGCTTTTAAAAGTCAGCTTACGCTGGTGAGTTCTAAGTATTTTAAAACTTTACCTTTCCTTGAAAGGTTTACCTCAAACATTTGGGCCTAACGACCCCTTCTTTATAAACATTTATCAGGTATAAAACATAACAGAGTTATACCAAAACATTTAACCATTCATTCTACTAAGCATTGTCTATTGGAACCACGTTAGTCCCTCGGGCAACCGTCGCCACCCGAAACCTTTCATAGAGTAACCGTCGTTACCCCGGGGAACCGTCATTCCCCGTTTCTGATTGTTCAACCACCTTTTCCCTTTCTCTAGACAATATCCGCTTAGATTAAAACCTTTCCAACATTTTAAACCTTTTCATCCTTTTCAAAAGTCCATTTAAATAGCCCTTATATTTGGATTCTTAACCTTTTCAACACCAGTCCATCGCCCGTATATAAAATAAGCATTTCATAAATATAATGTTATGGGTCTTGTACAACAAGGCTAATAAGATCATATTTACCCGACACTTATTCACATACATAGGCTTAGACCAAACATTCACATTTTCCATTTCTCAACGCTTTATATAAAAGTTTTATCCTTTACATTACCCGTTTATTATAACCTTCCCGAAAAGAGTAATAACAGGTAATGATAACTTTAAAACAGTTATAAGTATTATAACTTTTTCACGTATGTGTATGAACACAAAACAAGTAAAGGTATCTCAAATACTTTTCAAGTAAACAGTTGAATATATATATCATTGCATGTATATCAGGCCCGAAAATATTAAAACATTTAAAACATTTAAAAGTGGGCTCATAGAACTCACCTTATTCTCTTAAGCAGTTAATTCAGACAAAGTCTCCGCAATGCCTTCCAATTAAACCTAATCGCGTATTGTATGGCGTTAACACAAGGTTTAATATAATAAACATTTCCTATGTTTATTTTAACTCTTTATTAACTTAATAATACTTAGTTATTAAGTTTATTCCTCTTTAAAGGTCAAAATGACCAAAATGCCCTTTAGGCCATTATCCTTTTCTTTTATTGATAATACGAAGACACGCATTCCTATAAGTAAACGCTCACTCCGGGATCGCCCAGTGAGGGATGCCATTTCCCAGTTGGGATTTTTGCGACACCCTCGCTTTTGCCAGAAACCCCAGTGTACAGGCGTTTCCCCTTCCGGTCCGCGTGAACTTCTAATATCCGATTAACTTGGTATTTTAAATATTTTATCATTTATCCATTTTAACTTTATATATACTTATTATATATATAAACACAGTTCCATGTCAAAAATCAAGCCTCCATACCTTTCGGATTATTTTATATTAAGTAATCATATTCCAAAACCCTAATTTCCCGTTATTCTCATTTCTTGATTAAAACTCATTTTTATTCAAAACCAACTTAGGGTATTATCTGTTATAACATTTTATAACATACTTTAAAATTTCAAAGCTTAGTTCATTACCGTTTACTTGGGTTTGACAGAACAGTGTCTAGAAAACCCTAATTTCATATTAACACTTAAATATATATTAACATATTTTAGATATGTCTCAAACATATATTAAACATTCTTTAACCCGATAATTAATTTATCATTATCGTTAATCTTTATATTAAATATATATTTATATATATATTTAATATTTAAATATATATTCTTTTAATCAATTTAATAAAATCGATTAATAATTATATATTTATCCGTCTCGATATTTTTATAACATTTGAGCGATCTTAAAAATGTTAACTTAATAATAATATTTGTAATAATAACAAATATATAACGTGGTTACCTCTTGACGAGTCGTGAAACGAGTCCGAATAACCGAATAATAAAGTTTGTCCGATTTGGACAAATAGATAGTCCTTCCCGACTAGCTTCTCGCCACGAGCATTTCCCCGTTATCGGTTTGTCGTTTGGACCTCGTTACGCCACCAGAAAACCGTCCGAAAGTGAAGACGGGTTAACTCGACGCCTCTAACTCGAATCGCGACCACCTTTGTCCACCGTTACCAACCGCCAACCACCGCTACCATTCACCACCATTCCGGCAGTTCACCGGCGCTACCGCCATGCTCCGTTGTCAACCGTACGTTACCGAAATTCAATCGAAAGTAGGGACGGTGGTGTCGTTTTTACCGGGTTTTAAGTTTACATAAACCACCACCACCTTCTATTATCACTGCTACCACCACCCACGACCTACTCATGCTATCACCGCCGCTCCCCGGTGCGTCACCGTTGCCGCCATCGTCACCGGAGATGGCCACAGGCCCGCCGGAGTTCATTACGCGGAGGAGAAGGAGCTGGGTGTTGCGGGTTCAAAGTAACGAGATGGTTGCCGGTTTCATCGCTCGGAGCTGCTGGGGTTTGGCTGGCCGGAAAACAGCTGGTCGCCGGAGCAGACCAGGTAGGTCGGAGAAGAAAGGGAAACTCGCCGGAGAAACGAACGGAAACGAGAGAAAAGGTCGCCGGTTTCTGCTACGTCGCCGGAGAAAAGTCGAGACAGCGCCGGCAGGAGGTCGCTGGTCTTGATCGGCCGGAACGATGGGGAAGGGGTGCTCGAGGGTGACGGAAGAACGAAGGGGAATGGGGAGGAGTACGGCGGCCGTACTCTCTCTCTTTCTCATCCTTTCTACTTTCTATTTTTGTCGTATATGTATGTATATTTGAATGTGTATTGCATGTGTGTGTTTGAATTGAATTGTAATGTAGGAATCTCTATTTATAGTACATAAATTAATTCAAATGATGAATACTATCGATCGAAGGAATGGAGCACGTATACGATGACTAATCGATCTATTTGCTGAATCATATTATCTTTTGACAGCAAATATATCAAAGAGTGGAGAACAAGAAATTTTAATGTGATATGGTATAATATTAATGAGTAGTTATTATACCCGTATTCTAAACCCGAAAAATAATACAATATTTTATAAAGGGTTTATAAATTTTCCCGAATATCTAAAATATTACGGGGGTCTACTAAATTTAATTATTATATTTATTCTCCGGTTATAACGCTAACCGACGAATATTTAATTAATTACACGGTGATCATTCGTTTAACTATGTGGTAACAGCGCGACTAATCGGTGTCGCGATCTCGGCCGTTTCATAGACCGAATACGCCGTCCTGACTAAAATTCTTAATTATTATTATAATAATTATTTATACTTTGCCGAGACGTTATAATCGTCTCGAACGGCTAACCGAATTGATTTCGGTTATTATCGCGTAACAACAACGGTTACCGATTTCATCGTTTTTCGTGCCGAATATCGCAAATATATTTTATAATGATTATAAATCAAGTATTTAGCAATACCTGATATCTTAACTCCGTTTCGGTGTTACTTTAGTGGTGTTCGTGCCTAAATACGTTTTATTACAAACCGGGCCCAAATCACTATTTTGCGTTTTCCCGGTTCGTTATAACTCGGATTTGTGATCCGTCTGCGCCCACGATCTTTATTTTTCGTTATCTACCATATTCTATAAATTCGTCTTTCGACGTTTCCTCGAATGTCGTGCCGAATATTTGTACGTGAATCGTGACGTTTCTCTATTATATGTATATATATATATATATATTATATCATATATATTTCAGCTACTTAACAAATATAGCACACGTATATAATTCAAGTCATAAAATTTTGGGGTGTTACAACTTTACCCCCCTTAAAAAGGTTTCGTCCTCGAAACTTGCTCAAACTGTGATTTAACTCACAAATGAGATTTCTCACATCTCACCTTTCCTTCCCGGATTGATCCGGAAACTTTTCTATGCATTTAATGTATACGAACCACTTGGTTCCTAGGCTACGATTTTAACATCGCAACAAACTTTCTCTGATAATCTGTCATCTATTTCTATTACCTATAAGGTAATACTTTAACTATTCTATTCATGAAACCTTGTTCACAATTTAAATGTGAACCACATCTCTATAACTGATGCTAGTACTCTTAGGAATGTATCCCTAACGAACAGTCTAGCTAGCGATTCGGAAGAATACGTTTCTCACGATAAAGGAACTTTTCCTTTTTATCAATCACATACTATTTAGGTGGTGTCATAACTCTTTAGCTACATATAGGGTAGCCTGATTATGAATCCCACCGGAATATGCTTTGAATTTTTCTAAAGTTGAAATTTATTGCGAAGCTTCTGCCATTCTGTTTTAACTTTCTGCGTACGTTAAACATTTATCTGCATGCTACAAGATTTAAACTTTACTTCTGGACATCAATAGTCCCTCAGTTACTCATTAGTAAGTGATACGTATTCATGAACGCTACTGCTTCGTTTTCCACAGTGGCCCGTAATATCTACCTGTACGAGACTAATTCTAGTGCCACTTCTAGTTGTACCTCAGGTGTATATATATAGGATGTACCAGCGGCATATCCACCACACCCTGGATACAACTAGAGGCGTACTATTACTAGTCTGGTGTAGGGCGATATTACTATTCTAACCACAACAAAATTAGTATAATTCATGACTATCTATTACTTACTAATTTGGACATTCTGCGTACAACCTCGTTTGGTGTTTGCATCTCTTGAGTGTAAACACTACTGCTGTAATTCTCTCTTTTCCATTAGGCCTAATCGGTAATGATCGTACCGATGCCCAAGTTAATTTGTTCATTACTTCATTTCATGCCTGCTACTGATTAGGATTCCAAAAGGACTTGACATCTTCTTAGTCAACCTAATGGCGTTACATCCTTGGAAAGTCTTAGCGGATTCAGATGTATTAACATGGCCTCTCTTTTTTCCTGATCTTCAGTACTTCCTTCCAATGCTTCATGCATTCTTCTCCATCCTTGAGAACCTTAGAACGTCATTTGTCAGCACGCTTAGATACGAGATTCCTGGGATTGAAGGAGCGTTCGTCATTCCAATCAACACTACTAATCACTTGTAATGATTATTTTGCTTTCGAAAAGCCGTTCTCTTACAGTTTCATTCTTACTCCTTTAGTTGGTGCTAATCTGATATCAGATAATCTTTGGGGAATCGTCTTGCTCCTCGTAGCTGGTTGAAATAGTTTGTTGATCCTTAACAAAGGATGTCTGCTTCTTATTGACAGTTTCTTCTTGCAGTCTATGCATATCCTTCGCTTCCGTCTTTCTTCTTGAAATTGATGGAGTATCCTAAGGCGATATATTTGGTCTAAAGAAATCTTCTGGCTTCTGTTGGAGATAACTGGTATGGTGTTTCTACTTCTGGCGTCGTTGCTTCTAGTGTTGTTGCTACTGGCGTTGTTGCTTCTAGTGTTGCCCTTGACGTTGCTTTTGGCGTCGAGTTGATTTTGGAACTTCATTTCTTCGTCAATCGAGTTGCTCTTTGGATTCCCTGGTACGTTCTTCGGCTTCTTGGTTTTGCCTCTGGGTCAATGGCATACCTCGAGTATGACTTACCTCTTGACCCATGTACTTTCACGTTTTGTAATCTTTACTGCTAAGCCATCACGATTCTTGCATATGAAGTCGAGTCTCCTTCTGGTTACAGATAGTTTACGCGTAGCATCCCACGAGCATGTCATTAAGCGTCTAAATTTTCCATCGTCATTTCTAGCTTGACATCGATCTTAAGAAGAACATTTGTCAAATACTGATCATTTACTCGCATCGGTGCAGTACACGGTGTGACAATTCCTAATATCGAATTCAGACTTCTAAGTTTGCCATTGCTGCTAGTTTCGAATCGTCGGGTTCATCCGCGTATCAACATTTGTCTTGAGGTCGACTATCTTGACGTCTTTGCATTTGTCCTAAGGAAGACGTAATCCTAAGCTGTATAAGGCAGCTTGATTACGAGATTCCTTGACAATGCTTCTCTTATCCTTATGTTGGAATTCTTCTTCGTGTAGCTCATCCAATCATCGTGTGCTTTCATCCTGCCATTTGAAGAAAAAGCAGCATCCCCAGGATGTAAGTTCTTCTTGGTCTACTCTGGACCTCCATACTCCTAAGCTTGTGGATTCTCTATTCATCTTGTGGTAACCTTCGTCATTCTTCTTAACTTTAAACAATTTCTGCTTCGAGCCTTCCGACCAATCACTTATAGTGAAGGTCTTCTTGAAGGTAGCAACGTAGCTTGGAACGTCGTTTCCACTGTTCTCGCCATAGCAATTTTCATTTCTACTTTACCGTGACAGCGTCTATCACGTCTACAGTTTCCTTGCTTTAAGGCGACATTTAGGTTTGTCTACACCTCTTTTCATCTTCAACGATTCCTGAGTTCTCCACATGTAATTCTTATGATTACGTTTCTCGCACATCTGGCTTATCGGCCTTCTTTGTTCAGAATCTCCCTTAGCCTTCTTGTGGAATCTACCGTCATTGTCTTCAAGACCTTCTTCACCCTCGTGCCGTTTCCGTTTGTCTTTCATCGAGAGTCTATTTCTACCAGAAGCTTCCTCGGGACTAGCTCCACTAGCGGTTGCTTTATTGGACATTCTCCTCGTCAAAGCTTCCGGAAATTGATTAACAATCGATAGCTACGTAACCTTCAATGCTTCTGCCACTATTTCTAACATAACGGCTTTCATTTCTTTGCTGAAGGTACTCGTCTTTACTGACATCAGATTTCATATCAGATGTCCTATTCGCATTCCTATCATGACTATGATTTCTAATCTTCTGATCTTACGATCAAAATAGTCTGACACTTTAGAACTCATGTGACGTGAAGTCTCCAAATTTTGAATTCATGATAATTATATACGTGCACTTATATAATTATGATGCGTTCAAAACCCAGTTATTCTCATCACAGTCATCCCTAGTGTTCGCACCATTCCTTTCATTCTTTACCGGTGATTCTAAAACCGGTCCTTTAAAACTACCTTTCTCTAGGCATTCATACAGTTATTGACCACGTATCTCACTGTCAATTAACCTACCCCGCACTAGGCCACATAACAGTTAGAACCTATGATATGTTCGTTTGGGTAAAATACCAAATTGCAGTAGCTAATTGCAATCGGGTATTCTCCGTACTTGCATACCCTAAGTCCTACCTCCTATGTTCCTCGTGCAACATTTTTCCTATGGGCATGACTATCTTGACTGGCATTTACATTCCCTATCTTACCTTACTTTGTTTACCAAGAGTCCTAGTTTAAGTCTAGATACCGTGCTAGTATCTAAATCTCTTAAACCAAGGCTCTGATACCAACTTGTGACGCCCACTCCCAGTCTTGGCTCCAGGAGGGGTCACGTGTCGGATTTACTCATGAACACATGGTACAACAGAGATAACTAAGCAGCGGAAATTAAAAACTTTTCATTTATATATATATCAAGTTACAACAGTAAGGAAGATAACAACATAATCTGTAACTAGATTTTATCTATAGCTATGCCAGTCTACTACCGAGTCTTTCCTGATAGCTTGCCCATCTAATCTGCCCTTGCTAGAGCCCTTCCCTTGCTACTTTAAACATCACCGATACCTGACATACATGCTTTTAAAAGTCAGCTTACGCTGGTGAGTTCTAAGTATTTTAAAACTTTACCTTTCCTTGAAAGGTTTACCTCAAACATTTGGGCCTAACGACCCCTTCTTTATAAACATTTATCAGGTATAAAACATAACAGAGTTATACCAAAACATTTAACCATGCATTCTACTAAGCATTGTCTATTGGAACCACGTTAGTCCCTCGGGCAACCGTCGCCACCCGAAACCTTTCATAGAGTAACCGTCGTTACGCCGGGGAACCGTCATTCCCCGCTTCTGATTGTTCAACCACCTTTTCCCTTTCTCTAGACAATATCCGCTTAGATTAAAACCTTTCCAACATTTTAAACCTTTTCATCCTTTTCAAAAGTCCATTTAAATAGCCCTTATATTTGGACTCTTAACCTTTTCAACACCAGTCCATCGCCCGTATATAAAATAAGCGTTTCATAAATATAATGTTATGGGTCTTGTACAACAAGGCTAATAAGATCATATTTACCCGACACTTATTCACATACATAGGCTTAGACCAAACATTCACATTTTCCATTTCTCAACGCTTTATATAAAAGTTTTATCCTTTACATTACCCGTTTATTATAACCTTCCCGAAAAGAGTAATAACAGGTAATAATAACTTTAAAACAGTTATAAGTATTATAACTTTTTCACGTATGTGTATGAACACAAAACAAGTAAAGGTATCTCAAATACTTTTCAAGTAAACAGTTGAATATATATATCATTGCATGTATA
Source organism: Deinandra increscens subsp. villosa (assembly GCA_039602395.1). NCBI lineage: Eukaryota > Viridiplantae > Streptophyta > Magnoliopsida > Asterales > Asteraceae > Deinandra > Deinandra increscens. The sequence goes on from JBCNJP010011285.1 coordinate 14,790, forward strand.
TCAGGCCCGAAAATATTAAAACATTTAAAACATTTAAAAGTGGGCTCATAGAACTCACCTTATTCTCTTAAGCAGTTAATTCAGACAAAGTCTTCGCAATGCCTTCCAATTAAACCTAATCGCGTATTGTATGGCGTTAACACAAGGTTTAATATAATAAACATTTCCTATGTTTATTTTAACTCTTTATTAACTTAATAATACTTAGTTATTAAGTTTATTCCTCTTTAAAGGTCAAAATGACCAAAATGCCCTTTAGGCCATTATCCTTTTCTTTTATTGATAATACGAAGACACGCATTCCTATAAGTAAACGCTCACTCCGGGATCGCCCAGTGAGGGATGCCATTTCCCAGTTGGGATTTATGCGACACCCTCGCTTTTGCCAGAAACCCCAGTGTACAGGCGTTTACCCTTCCGGTCCGCGTGAACTTCTAATATCCGATTAACTCGGTATTTTAAATATTTTATCATTTATCCATTTTAACTTTATATATACTTATTATATATATAAACACAGTTCCATGTCAAAAATCAAGCCTCCATACCTTTCGGATTATTTTATATTAAGTAATCATATTCCAAAACCCTAATTTCCCGTTATTCTCATTTCTTGATTAAAACTCATTTTTATTCAAAACCAACTTAGGGTATTATCTGTTATAACATTTTATAACATACTTTAAAATTTCAAAGCTTAGTTCATTACCGTTTACTTGGGTTTGACAGAACAGTGTCTAGAAAACCCTAATTTCATATTAACACTTAAATATATATTAACATATTTTAGATATGTCTCAAACATATATTAAACATTCTTTAACCCGATAATTAATTTATCATTATCGTTAATCTTTATATTAAAAATATATTTATATATATATTTAATATTTAAATATATATTCTTTTAATCAATTTAATAAAATCGATTAATAATTATATATTTATCCGTCTCGATATTTTTATAACATTTGAGCGATCTTAAAAATGTTAACTTAATAATAATATTTGTAATAATAACAAATATATAACGTGGTTACCTCTTGACGAGTCGTGAAACGAGTCCGAATAACCGAATAATAAAGTTTGTCCGATTTGGACAAATAGATAGTCCTTCCCGACTAGCTTCTCGCCACGAGCATTTCCTCGTTATCGGTTTGTCGTTTGGACCTCGTTACGCCACCGGAAAACCGTCCGAAAGTGAAGACGGGTTAACTCGACGCCTCCTTTTCTAACTCGAATCGCGACCACCTTTGTCCACCGTTACCAACCGCCAACCACCGCTACCATTCACCACCATTCCGGCAGTTCACCGGCGCTACCGCCATGCTTCGTTGTCAACCGTACGTTACCGAAATTCAATCGAAAGTAGGGACGGTGGTGTCGTTTTTACCGGGTTTTAAGTTTACATAAACCACCACCACCTTCTATTATCACTGCTACCACCATCCACGACCTACTCATGCTATCACCGCCGCTCCCCGGTGCGTCACCGTTGCCGCCATCGTCACCGGAGATGGCCACAGGCCCGCCGGAGTTCATTACGCGGAGGAGAAGGAGCTGGGTGTTGCGGGTTCAAAGTAACGAGATGGTTGCCGGTTTCATCGCTCGGAGCTGCTGGGGTTTGGCTGGCCGGAAAACAGCTGGTCGCCGGAGCAGACCAGGTAGGTCGGAGAAGAAAGGGAAACTCGCCGGAGAAACGAACGGAAACGAGAGAAAAGGTCGCCGGTTTCTGCTACGTCGCCGGAGAAAAGTCGAGACAGCGCCGGCAGGAGGTCGCTGGTCTTGATCGGCCGGAACGATGGGGAAGGGGAGCTCGAGGGTGACGGAAAAACGAAGGGGAATGGGGAGGAGTACGGCGGCCGTACTCTCTCTCTTTCTCATCCTTTCTACTTTCTATTTTTGTCGTATATGTATGTATATTTGAATGTGTATTGCATGTGTGTGTTTGAATTGAATTGTAATGTAGGAATCTCTATTTATAGTACATAAATTAATTCAAATGATGAATACTATCGATCGAAGGAATGGAGCACGTATACGATGACTAATCGATCTATTTGCTGAATCATATTATCTTTTGACAGCAAATATATCAAAGAGTGGAGAACAAGAAATTTTAATGTGATATGGTATAATATTAATGAGTAGTTATTATACCCGTATTCTAAACCCGAAAAATAATACAATATTTTATAAAGGGTTTATAAATTTTCCCGAATATCTAAAATATTACGGGGGTCTACTAAATTTAATTATTATATTTATTCTCCGGTTATAACGCTAACCGACGAATATTTAATTAATTACACGGTGATCATTCGTTTAACTATGTGGTAACAGCGCGACTAATCGGTGTCGCGATCTCGGCCGTTTCATAGACCGAATACGCCGTCCTGACTGAAATTCTTAATTATTATTATAATAATTATTTATACTTTGCCGAGACGTTATAATCGTCTCGAACGGCTAACCGAATTGATTTCGGTTATTATCGCGTAACAACAACGGTTACCGATTTCATCGTTTTTCATGCCGAATATCGCAAATATATTTTATAATGACTAGCCGTGTGCC